>JAODAL010028969.1:0-52433 GCA_025379985.1 Phyllomedusa bahiana | reverse complement strand
CCTTTTTGGGGAAACCCCGGTTTGGTTTTTGTTAATTACTCCCTTGTTTTCTATCATGAGCCAGTTGCTTTACCCCTTGCAAACTTTTCCCCAGTCCAAGCATTCCTTTTTATTTTACCAACCTTTTATGTAGCACCGTATCAAATGCTTTAGAAAAATCTAGATATGACATCCAGTGCCTCACCCCGATCCAGTCTGCACTGACTTCCTATAGAAGCTGTTGAGATTAGTCTGACGGGGACCGATCCTTCATAAAACCATGCTGGAACGGCGTTATACAATTTATTTTCAGTGAGATACTCCGGATAGCATCTCTGAGAAAACCCTTCAAACATTTTACCTACAAAGAGGTTAAGCTTACCGGCCTATAGTTTCCTGGATCACTTTTTGACCCCTTTTGAATATTGGCACCACATTTGCTATGCGCCAATCCTTTGGGACATACCCCGTTATTAGACATAATCAATGTCAGTCTGACACAGGCAGTGATCAGGGCAGCTCACAGTCTGCCCTGATCACTGGCTTCTGACACAGACAGCCCTGGGGCTACTCTGGGTCCCCAGAGCTGACTGTGCAGCCGTTCCTCGGGCTCTGTTGGGTCACCGGGCGTTCCGATCACCCGACAGAGCAGGGAAACCCTTTGAATGCGCGGCTGGGACGAACTGCGGCAATCAAAGGGTTAAAGCACCGGGGAGCGGAGTTTCCCCCGCTCCCCGGCGCTTGCAGGAGCTGCAGCAATGCCAAAAGATGGCGGACAGTTTTTTTTTTTTTTTCGTTAAAGTTAATTTTTAAAAAAATCGCTTAAGGGGTTAGCTTTTTTGGGATCATCTGACAATTTTTTCATTTAGCAAAAACTGCTCCTTATCCCCTTTCCTACAAACCATTACCTCCTCCATGAAGAACTTCAATGAGCGTCTTCTGAAGTATCATGACAATGCAATGTATTAACTATTCATCGTGACATGCATCTACCTACTGAGATCCTTTTTAAACCATGTTACCAGAATGCCATTTAGAAAGGGAAGGGAACGGCTTTGAAGTCCTGTTGGGGCTTTGTATATTTTATCAGATGGGCTGGAGTGCCACACTCTCTGTAGTTTGTCACATGCTGTTACTTTTCAAGTATAGCTATAGGCTAACACAAACGGCTTCATGTCCCAGCGACGAACTGCAGGGGCTCGGCATAGAAGCTTTCAGAGGGATAGATTGCTAGGTACGATATGAAGGTTTAAAACAAACGTGTTGTTCTCCTTCATTGCTCTGAAGATTCAAATCTACAATTCTCATAAGGTTAAAAGGAAAAGGATTTTTAGCACAGTCACCAGGAGACCCCTAAAAGCCCAAGACAATCTGGGCTGATCAAAGGTTATATGAGGTCGCCAATACATGAGCTGAAACCGGTCAATGGACACAGATTGTAAAGCCACCAGCTGTTCATTTATAGCTCTTTACATCTGACATTAAAGGGAACCTGTCACATAGGTTGTGCCCCCCCGTGCTGAGGACAGCACAAGCTAGAGTCAGACCTGCTGTTTCCAGCACTGTGCCCCTTATTCTGTAAGATGCTGGAGTTTTAGAGCATTTACCCCTCAAATCTTATTCATGAGTAGGTGTTAGTCCCGCCCACCAAAGGCTAGCTCCGCCCACTGACAGTTATGCATATGTTTCTACCTATTCAAAGTAATAGGTTTTGTCAGTTCAGGTGGGCGGAGCTAGCCTCAGGTGGGTGGGGTTTGTAAAAAAAACTGACACTCTGAAGGACTCTTTGACTGACTCTTCTGGCTGAAAACTGCAGATTTGAGCATTAAATACACGAAAACTACTGCATCTTACAGAATAAGGGACACAGCGCTGGAAACAGCATGCCTGACACTAGCTTGTGCTGCCCTCAGCAAGGGGGGCATAATCTATGTGACAGGTTCTCTTTAAAGAAGACCTGTGTCCATTCCTGACATTCCTTATTATAATAATTACTAGTTTTTCCCCATGAAATAACAATTCTGGAGCATTTTTCCTTAGATTTCTATGTTGTGTTGTCCCTCTGTTTTTCCTTCTAGAAATTCATTACCAATCTGTCAGCTGGGTGTTACTTATTGGGGGGGAGGGAGGTCCTGCACAGTCTGACATTGACCAATCAGTGAAGACAGTGTGTACAAAGACACACCCCTTTGACAACTGGAATTATATCACCCACCTGACTGATTCAGTAATACATTTCTAGGAGGAATAACAGAGGAACAGCACAACACAGAGTTATAAGAGAAGAGGCTCCAGAATTGTTATTTCACAGGGAACACAAGAATTTACTGAAGCAGACCTGTCAGGAGAGGTCACAGGTGCTCTTTAACCCTTTTAAGAGCAGAAATATGGTAGCTATGGCAACCATTTGGCATGCCACAATATCGTCCACATAGAATGGCAGGGATCAGAGCCAGCACTGATCCCTGCTTTTAGCAGCAGGTGTCAGCTGCTTTTTAAATTTTAACTGAAGACCATTTGGATTGCTGTATCATCGATCCTATTAGTCAGCTGCAATGTACAGCACCTGCTGCGTATGGAGCAGCCTCAACAGATAAGCTTGCTCCACACTCCCTTAGCATTGCTATGATGAACTAAAAAGTCATGGTGCGCTAAGGGTTTAAAGGGGCCTTACTGTGCATTTACAAAAAATTGTACGTCTTATGTGAGCAATGACAGGGCACACACAATGGGCACCTCTTGAGAACCTTAAATGGGTTTTCTCACCTGCTTGTATTTACAAACCCTACTGTTCTCCCCTGGTTTAGGCTCCCACTTTCTGTGTAGACTGTGTCTTCTACAGCGGAGACAAACATTTTAGCTCTGCTACCTCCTATTACTAGCCTGTTAAAAGGACAATAGCGATGTGGTGATTTTGAAAATAAACTAACACTGTCTAGACAGGATATCTGGCTATAAATGAGAGCCATCAGCAGGGCCGCCGTACAGGGGGTAAGGCCGGTACTCCTGTACGGGGCCCGGTGGAATAAGGGAGCCCGCTGCAAGCAGGCCCCCTTATTCCTCATGGCAGAGCAACGCCCGGCGGCGCAGTTACTGAACCATGCTCAGGCTGGTCCCCAGTGTGGTCCCCGAGCTCCTGTGGGCCCCGGAGGCAGTGCCATCGCTCCCTGGGGCCCGGCCGCTGCATTCGGTCTCTGATTGCCCGGGCCCTGTGTCCCGAGCGCTCAGAGACCGGGCCCGGGAGTTGGGGACTAATGTCCCCTACTCCTGGGGCTGCGCGGTGTCAGCGGAGCACAGCGCCGCTAGCGCTGCGCTCCGCTGATCGCCCTATCAGCACTGTATATGTCATGAGAGGAGCTGCAAAGTGAAGCTATGTCCACACGGCAGAGGACAAAATACTTTTCAGAATCCGACCAGTGTTTTTGTACCAGTTTTTGTCCCATTTTTTGCCGCGATTTTTGGATTTTGGCCATCCCATGCAATCGAACAGCACTATAATGTGTTTTTTTCATATGAAATAAGGTGGAATATAGAACATGTTCTAAGTTTTTTTGAGCCATTTCTTGGATTTCAAATCCAACATCAGAAAATCCAAGCTATAGACTACAGCTCGGATTTATCTTGAGGTCTATGTGGATGATAAATAGTTGGATGTTTGCGAATTCTAAATACCAAATCCACTTTAAAATCCAATAGTAAATCATGGTCGTGTGGACGTAGCCTGATTCTTCTCCACTCACAGTTATCAGTGTATTTACATAGAAAGAGAAGTGTCACTCTGCAGCCCTAAAAAGCTTGACAAGGCCTGACGTTTCGCTGTTCAGAAAGTAAAAGGGTAATGTTTTTCTCAGTAGAAAGATAAGGTCAGAGACTGAGAATCAAGCAAGCAGGGAATATTGTCACCACTGTGGACACTGAGAGCAAAGAAGTGGTCGGTAACCTGGGAAACCTTCTGTAAACAAGCTTTGATATCTTCCCTCTCCATACATTTCTCGGAGAAGCATGAAACCCGTTCCCTTTGTAAGGTGATTATGTGTTTTGGTCAGGGCATGAGGGCAGTATTGGCACTAATCCTGTTAGGCCATGTTCACACGGCTTAAAACTGGACGTATTTCAGTCCGTAATTACGCGCCGGAGTGTGCAAATTACGGCTGGAATCCGTCCCAGTCATTACGGTAATTCACAATTCTCATAGAGAACTATGGATTACGTTTCCTCTCCCTGCTCAGCGAATCCGCCGCGGGGAGATAATTGACATGTGAATTACTAGCGGCGTATACACGCCGCTGGTAATGCACGTCTATGGGCCGGCGAGGTGCCGGCCTCCCGCTCCTGGCCCCGCACCCCTCCCGCCCCCGGCCACACGGCGTAATTGCTCGGCGTAATTACGCCCTGCATTTAAGCCGTGTGAACCCAGCCTTAGGGGTCCTGATAAAAATATATAGAGAATGGGCCTGTTGATATGGTACAAGATAGGTATTGGTAATTGGTTGTAGCCCATATCATTCAGTGGTATCAGGCTCTAAAATTAATTATGGCAGCCATGGTCTTGGTTTTCAAGATTCAGTTTGTGATTTGGGTGTCAGTGCAGGAGGTGGAGAGGGAAGGGAGAAGAAGTGGAGAAAGAGGCAATTTTCCATAATAAGGTATTCCACAAAGTTTCCTATATTCCTTTCTATTACTGGTTTGTGAAGAGCGTGCATTTAAGTGCTTACAGCTGGCACTGTGTTAGTAAGCGTCTTCCTTTTCTCCAGAATGTCACACATGTTATATAATAATTTCCAACCAGCATTTCTGACGCATAAAAATCTCACGTTTGAGTGAATTGAGATGTTTGCTCTGAATTGATATAGAATTTTCATAAAAAAGAGTCTCCAGACGGAATGGGGGTATTTAATCATGTTTGTTTGTGCGCCGTTAATGTCTTCAAACATCCCATTACATAAGCTGATTTCAATGTACCTAATTTTCAATTTGATGTACTGAACAAGCTTGTTAACTGGGTCTGATTCTTTCAGTGCTCAGAATCGGGATGACTAACAAATCAAAACAAATTAGAAATGAGACGGGGAAGGGATAGGCAATGCAATCTTTTGGAGTCTCGCACTCCATTGACTTTTTATAATTTATCACATAAAGGTCATTCACAGACCATCCACATCCATTTATCAGGTACTGTAGAAGAAGCAGCATGGGTAGTTGGCACCTGTGCTCTTATTTTTTATGTACTTTGCAGGATTCTTTTTTGAACATATTGCCCTAATTACCTCTGCGTAGGTCACATGTGAATTTATAATCTTATGTATTGATATAGCAAAGCTGAATTTGTTTTATGGTTGAGCAGCAATGTTGTACATGTCGCACCGTTTTACTTCTTGTTTGCCGATGATAATTATAAGTGTTTAAATGTCGTATTTGGCGAAAATTTTGTTTGGCATTGAGCAACTCTAAGGCCTGATATCCGGAACTATAATGCCTATAACCAGAAATTCTAAGGCGTGATGCCAGTAGCTCTAAGGCCTGATCCCAGTAACTCTAAGCACTGATGCCAGGAGCTCTAAGGCCTTATCCCAGGAGCTCTAAGGCCTGATCCCAGGAGCTCTAAGGCTTGATCCCAGGAGCTCTAAGGCTTGATCCCAGTAGCTCTAATGCCTAAAACCAGGAATTCTAAGGTCTGATGGCAGGAGCTAAGGCCTGATGGCAGGAGCTCTAAGGCTTGATGGCAGGAGCTCTAAGGCCTGGTGTCGGGAACACTAAGGCCTGATGCCAGGAGTTCTAAGGTCTGGTGCCAGGAACTCTAAGGCCTGATGCCAGGAACTCTGAGGCCTGATGCCAGGAGCTCTAAGGTCTGGTGCCAGGAACTCTAAGGCCTGATGCCAGGAGTTCTAAGATCTGGTGCCAGGAACTCTAAGGCCTGATGCCAGAACTCTGAGGCCTGATGCCAGGAGCTCTATGGTCTGGTGCCAGGAACTCTAAGGCCTGATGCCAGGAGTTCTAAGATCTGGTGCCAGGAACTCTAAGGCCTGATGGCAGGATCTCTAAGGCCTGATCCCAGGAACTCTGAGACCTGATACCAGGAACTCTAAGGCCTGATCCCAGGAACTCTAAGGCCTGATCCCAGGAATTCTGAGGCCTGATCCCAGGAAATCTAAGGCCTGATCCCAGGAACTCTGAGTCTTGATGCCAGCAACTATAAGGCATGATCCCAGAAACTCTAACGCCTGATACCAGGGTTGCTATCAAGGCAGTATTGGCAGTATTATTATAAAGGGCCTTAATCAATTTTTTTTTAAAAGGGGAAAGTTGATATGGTGTGTGCTAGTAACTGGTAATTGGTATATGACCCAGATGCTTCCACACAAAGGTGTAAATAATGTACATTTTTAATAGGGCCGCAACCTACCAGGTGATGTTTAAAATACTGGTGTCAGAATGACTTTTGGACCCCCATAGATACCAGAGTCAAGGTTTCACTAGTACTCATACCTTTGCATTGCCTATAGCGTCACCCCTGTGGTCAAAATAAAATGACTGATGGGTCATATTTTGGATAAGGAGACTCTGTCTTATTAAATTTCTGTGGGGGGTTTTCCCTTGCTTTTACAATCATTAAAATTAAATAACCCCACTTTTAGATAAAAAACCCTTTCATGGCTTACTGGTTTTAAAAAAAGCTCCCGTTTTGTTTTAAATTTTGTCACACAGGCTTTTATCACAATTTTCATTCATAAATTGGGGATTTAAATTTTTGTGATGAAAAAGTCAACTCCTGTGGTGTTTTGTTGACATTCGAGCAATTCAGAAACCAAATGATAGTTACATGTTCATATAGGTTTATTATGGCGGACCCATAGAGGGACCATGATTTACTTTCTCTAAAGCTCTCAGCGGGCTGTTTGCCCCGCTGTCCTTTAATAAGTATATCTTCCCAGTAGACTTTGATATATAGCTAGAGCGTGAGTAATTTCACTTTGACAATATGACCTGCGGGGCTAAATATCTCATTTTTTGTTCCCCGCCTTTAAAGGGACGTTTTGGGCCCTCTTTTTGGTTTTTTGGGATAGGTGACTTTTAAAGTTACCCCAGAAAACCTACTCCCTACTGTGGGAAGGTCCGATCGCCTTTTATTTCCAGGGCGCTGTAAAATTCCCAAGGGGGAAACATAAGAACAAAACAAACAAAGAAACAATGGCAACCAAAAAGACCCAACAACGGGTTTCAGAGGGGAAGAGGACCCTGCCCGGGCAAAGGCTTAAAATCTAGAAGGAAGGAAAAAAGAAAAAAAGGTTTGGGCCAGACATTTTTTTTGTGGGGGGTGGAAAGGGGCAGGGGGGTTTCTTTCACGGGGTTTTATTGCTACTAGTAACTGAACACCCTGTGAATGGGGCCAGAATGCCACCATATGAAATCCTAGAATGTCAATGTTGTATTAAAGCTATATTGAATAAGTTACTACATTTTTAAAATGTTTTAGGAGGGAACTATTTTCTAAATGTTAGGAGGGGACTGTAGACAATTGCACCACTCTTTTTTTATCAGTGGCGGACAGACCCTATGCGCAACCTGTACAGCTACAAAGGGGTTCAGTGTCATCTTAAAAAATAGTTATCTGCTAGTATATATTACATAGTAAATATCCCAAACTAAAGGGGACTAAAGGTCGGGTTTTTGGCTGATACGGGGTTCAATACTTTTTAAAGGGGTAACAATTTTGCTTGCTTTCCCTTCTTTGCCCCAATTTGGTATTGAAATAAAATTTTTGGGTTTTGTCTTTAGAAGCACTTCATAAAGGGGGAACCGAGATTATGCTTCTAACAACAGAAAACATTAGTTCTTTTAAAAACCGGTATTGTTTAAAAAGAGGGGGTGCCAAATTTGTTACATTTTACATTTTTTCCCGGGTACAGCCGAACATCCCCCCAAATTTTTTCCCTTTCTTGGTATAAAAAATTAAATTTTGTATTTTGATCCATGTGGACTGTAAAAAAAATTTGGGCGTTTTTGGTTTTAAAAACCTTTTGGGGCCCTCAAAAACCTGAGTACCGACGATCTGTCATTCTGCCTGAGGAAATTTAGTTGTGCCTCCCTTTTGCACAACCAGACAAGGTGAGTATATATATAAAACTATATATTCCCCATCTCCCAAACTAACAATAATACACTAGGGAGCACTTGTGTATTCTTTTTGTCTTGTTCTACAATGTATATTATATAGCAGGTAAGGGATTAAGCTCATGAACTTTAAAAATCATAATTACAAGTGAGTTGTACCTCTGGTGACATACAAGGAAGGGCTCACTGATGAGCTACTGGAGAGTAGGAGGCCCACATGATATTCTTGCTCAGAGGCCCTCTGCTGTCTTGGCTCGCCCCTGTTTTATAGGTTAAAATTCACACTTGCTAACCTTTTCCAATACAATTCCAACCCCACCCCATAAAATGTTTGTTCCTGAGTGGACCAAGGGTGTTCCTGGGGTGGTGCTAGGATCTCCTAGAATCAGGAGATAAAAGGTCATCAATTATGGTTCTATTACAGGCCATCTTAGTAGCTCTTATAAGCCTCTCTGCTACAACTTGCCCCATGTTTGTCTCCTTCACGATGCCCAGAGCAACACAGTTCACATTCCCTATACAGCTCTTCACCCACTCATATATCTTTTGTTACTTTTACCAGGCAAAGAAGAGAACTACAAGCATCTCTTCAGCACCTGCCAGCTGGCTCCTACCACCGTTTAATGCTTAAGTGCCTAAGGATCTTCAAACACCAACAAAATTGCTAATTGCAGCGGAAACTAGATAGTCAGAAGAGCTCAGGAAACAAATTATCTGCTATGTTGAGACAACAGTTTGATTCAGATTCTAAATTACTCATCCATGAAAGGCTCCATCTCGTGCAATAAGCAGAATCCGATGACCTTCACTTCATTATCAGTCATCGCTAAACAAAATATAAGAAAGGTGCGGCAAGTGCCTATTCTGATTCATCTACAAGATTTGAGAAGAATGCAACCTGTTATTTAGTCCTCATGCACAAGAGCTCAGTAGCACATGGAGTCCCCTGCCGCTCCATCTTATGGAGCCATGGAGATTCTGCTGCATCGGGCTCCTCCGAGTGTCTTGAATTAGAGATACTCACCACTCTTTTAGGGAAGAATAGCACTATAATATGACATCCATAAGAGCTGGGCAAGTTTTTTGTTCTTTTGGACTTATTCAGAATCCATCAGAAAATACCATAGTATCATATAAAAGGGATTCAGAGGTAGCAAAATTTCACTCGAAATTTAACACAATAAGGATTATGATATAGCTTGACACTTTACGATCACCCGTGGCCATTTTTGACATGTCAGTTAGTATTCTTCATAAAACAACAATTCTGGAGCATATTTCCTTAGATCTCTATGTTGTGTGGTTCCCTTGTTGTTGTTCCTAGAAATTCATTACCAATCTGTCAGCTGGGTGTAGCCAATCGGAGGTGTGTGCTGACATGGTCTGATCTTGTCCAATCACTGCTGGCAAACAGTGTGTGCAGGGGCACCCGCTTTGAAGACTGGAATGGTAACACCCATCTGACAGATTCACTAATACATTTCTAGAAGGAATAACAGAGGAACAGCACAACATAGAGATCTAAGGAAATATGCTCCAGAATTGTTGTTTTGTAAAGAGTACATTTACTAAAATAAACATATCAGAAATGGTCAGAGTTCCTCTTTAGTGCTGTAAGTTTCATTGAAAATGTCTGTCAGAGCTCTGTTCGTGCTACAGTCATGGTTTCCATATAAAAGAGGCATAGTTAAACAAAAGACACCTGGAACTGTCCCTTCAATGTCTCTGGGGGGGGTCGGGTTTTTATTATGGCGTTTGTTGTGTGCTATTATTCTCATCAAATCTGAGTCTCTGACTGGAGTGTTTAACAAAGCCTTAAAATTTGCTGCATCATAGTCTGAAACGCGTTAAATGTCATGTTAAAGTTTGCCACCTCTGTATAGTGGTATCAGAGTGCCTCATAAGATGTCAGGTTGTGACCAAGCTATGTTTAAAACCTTAGGAACATACCTCCCAACATTTACCAAACATAAAGAGGGACAACTCAGTCACGTATCTAACTCACATCCAATTACACCCAGCATTTTCCAGGAAATCCACATCAACACAACAGTGACCTTACCAGTAGGTCCTGAGGACTCACATAGAATTGAAAGCTGTGCCAGGGACCTAGAGAATGGGGTTAGAATACCCAGGACATACAGCAGTCTGCCAGGGACAGCAGGACAGGCCCTAGGATCTAGGACTGTCCCAATGGATCTGGGTCTTCTGGGTAGCATGTTAATATGTTATATTTGTTGACTTCAATTTAAAACCCCAATTACCCTAGAAAATTATGGGGGGATTTTCCGAAAATTGCGGTGCTAGTCAATTTTTTGGGGCATTAAATAAAGTGTGGCCCGAAAATCGACCCTATCAAAAAACGGCGTCAGGTATAACCTTGCGTAGTAAACATAATGCGCCTAAAAATGCCGCAATTGTGTCGCCTCATAACGAAATGCGCCTATTGAGTGCCCACAGCACATCATTACAAAGTTATATTTGTAAAGCACAATTTTACACGTAATGGTTTGGTAGGTGCATTTCACATTTTACAGGTATGGGTGTTAGGTGCATACAAGTGTGTGTGTTAGGTTACATTACCATATACTTGTTAATGATAATCTATGCCCTCCGTGTTGGCGATGTTCCCTCTATAGGGGCATTAACATACTCTACCAATGAAATGTTTTGTGCCGTGATTATCGCAAATCGTGGCAAACAATAGCAAAATCAATTAAAGAGTATGTAAGCCCCTATTTGAGGCACTATCGCACACAGAGGCTCATAGCTTATCATTACAAGTTAATGAAATTCCTAACACATACTTGTAAATGCACCTAACACATACTTGTAAAATGTAAATGGCCAACACATATACTACTTGTAATGATGTGGCCTTGTGCCTCAAAAGCCCGCATCTCGTTATGGAGGCGCACAGCACCTCATTTTTTAGGCATATTACAATTGTGTCTGTCCCCGGCATATAATGCGCCTAGTTTTTTGGTGTACACAGTTTTTCATTTACATCCAAAAAATGGCGTCAAAAGCGTTTTAGCGCAATATAACCTAAAAAACTGCGTTGGCCGTGGTGGGAAATGTCGCCCTTTGTGTTTTTCTAGCTTAGGTATCATCAGAGATCCCAGGTCTCTCCCCTAGAGCCCATTTGTATATTTTTCCAAGGGAGCACTGCATGGCATAAGTCTCCCTAAACCTTTATGGAGCTATTCACTGAAGAGAAAGCTTACCCCCCTAGAAGAGCAGGGAGTCCATGTACTATTTATGCACAGTGTCTCTCTTCCACCTATGTAAACCTCTGAACCCAGCATGTGTAAGCCCTATTTAATACTAAATGGATTAATAAAATATTAGGAGAACAACTATGGGATAAAAAAAAGTATTCTAGTTTGCAGGTAACACACTGTGAACAACATCATGCTTCAAAAACAACATATGTCCTATGTTTTTGCTGTGGGTACGATTGGGGTTTTATATACCCATTTAAGTGCTAACTCTGAATTTTGTTATTGAATCTCCTAACATATGCCAAGTGTGAACAAGTTTTAAAGGGAACCTGTCACATAGATTATGCCCCCCTTGCTGAGGACAGAACAATGGAGTGTCAGTCCTGCCTGTACCAGCGCTGGTTCCCTATTCTGTAAGATGTTGTAGTTTTTCGTGTTATTTTAATGCTCAAATCTGCAGTTTTCCAGCCAGAAGAGTCATTCGACGCTATAGTCCTTCAGAGTGTCAGTTTTTTTTTCAAAAAACCCTGCCCACCTCAACTGACAAACTATAACTTGATTGGTTTGAATAGGTTAGAAACATGTGAATAAGCAATGGCGGGCGACCTTTGGTGGGTGAAGCTAGCACCTGCTCATGAAGAAGATTTTAGGGGTATAAAGCTCTAAAAACGGCTGCATCTTACAGGAAAAAAATTTTTTAAAAATAAGGGACACAGCGCTTGGAACAGCAGGTCTGACACTGGCTTGTGCTGCCCTCAGCAAGGGGGCACAACCTATGTGACTGGTTCCCTTTAAAGTATCAGCACAAGCAAGCCCATACTCAAGGAAGAGTATGTGATCTGAAAATACATTAAGGCTGAAGGCAGCGATTGTATATGAATCTGGATAATGTGACACACAACAGTGCATACAATTTATTTCTTAGAGATTACAAAAAAACAACAACAACTTGTGTAGCTCAATATCCTCTTATCTGAATTCCACAATGCATTGCCCTGTGGAAAAAGGAAATGAGCAGAAATCCAAATTTAGCTCTGAATATAAATACGAAAGAAAACATCATGTAACATAAATGAGTACATGAGAAATAAAAAGAAAGCATTAAAGTGGTGCCCTGTCTTGGGGTATGAGAGGACAGAGAAGGAGATGTGGAGCTTGGGAATAGATAGTGTTCTATGATTTGATTTAGGAAGTTAAGAAATGGAAATACCCCTTTAACACATCTAAAGTTGCTTCCACTGCTCTGGTTGTCTCCCACTGTTAAACAAAAATACCACATTTTGGGCCATATGTCACAGCTCAATGGCAACTAAAGACTGAACCCAGTAGCAGGCAGCTCTAGCCTATAGGCTAGCTGGGAAAAATTAACACAGGTGCAGCTAATTACTGAGCAGCAGCTCAAACACACCCCACTGAGCTAGGAACAAAAGATAATAATAAAACTACACTATATTTTAATACCTGCCCGCCTAACTAATAGTTGTGGGTCACTTAATAGGTAGTACGTCAGCATGGTGTACCACACTAATCCATGCACTGAGGGTATGTGATGTTTGTTTTAATAGGCATATTTTTTTTGCACTTGGTGCAATCTCCCCATATTATAACTGTGGCCTTTTCTCATGATGTGTGAACATGTCTTAAAATAATGTGCAGTTTTTATCATCTAATTGTTCCCCTAGCAGTGGGATATATGAGCTACTTCTCAGCAATTAGCTGCACCTGTTAATTTTTCCCAGGTAGCATAAAGGCTAGAACTGCTGTCAGCTTGGTTTCAGTCCTAGTCCAGCCATTGAGCTGTGAAAGTGCCCAAAAATTGCAGTGTTTTCTGCGTAAGTAATGTCCCATTTTTTGTATTGCTCCCACTGTTGATGTCACATCCAATGTTCATGAGCAACTGCAAATGATCATCAGCCTCATCAGTCTTATAAGTCTGCAGCCAGCAATTCATTTCCCTACCAGTAAGTGGCACCAGAACATTAAGAAAGGATATAGGAAAAGGAAAAACCCAGAAAACTGCGGAGGAGGAGTTAGTTGAGGAAGAGGGTGAAAAGAGAGAAGAGAGAGACAGTCAGAACAGTAAGGTCCTTCATTAGTATGAAATGTAGGGTAAACTCCTCAGCATCTACTCCCAATGCCAGTGCCACTTGCCAAAGTAACAAGCAGCCAGACATAGACGAAGTAGATGGAGAGCAAAACTAGTGCTCCACAAGGGTGCTGCCAATGACCATGTCGCAGCAGAAAGAGGTATAGTACACAATTCCAAGAGAACCCAGGTTGACTGTTGATGGCACGTTCTGTTTTGTGATATGTTCCATGTGCCAGGAGAAGATCAATAAACCTATTCCAGTGACCCCAATTGTGTTACTGTGAGTAGCTAGCTTACTGGTAATACAGTCTTATGCTCTGCATGCAAGCAGAGATGCCGGAACACCGGATCATCAGTAGTGACTTCTTCATAGGCGAGTTCCTGGCATGTAGATGATTTTTCTGAAATCTCGGACACCCCATTAGAGCTATTCCATCCACTAAGTGCTCCACAGAGGCTTCCAATACAGCAGTGAAATGAGTTCCCAGATTAATAACGCAGACCTTCAACTTTTCTGTTGAAAACTTTTCTTTTCATTCATAGCACGAAGACAAGGCTCTGTAAGTGTCCTGAGGTCCTCAGGGAAGAGTGGCTAAGAGTATTCATATGATACTCAAAGCGCACATTCTCCTTTATGACAGCATTAGTCAGCAGAACCTCTATTTAAAGCCTCATATGTCTTGTCTGCTATAAATAACTTAAAGCACCAGAAATAACCTTCCATGAGCAGCGTCAGCTCTTAGGCAGTGAAAAATAAATACTCCAGCATCACCAAGAAAATGAATAAATCCTCTCCGCTTTATAAGATTCCAGAAGAAACGGTTGTGTCTATACAGAAGACTTTGTCGGGAACTTTGCGCGCTACAATCCATTGAACAGGGTTTCTTATGATGTATACAACCAGATATAGTTAATGGAGAACACATGTAGCAGAGAGCCCTAGTATGTACATCATGATACAGGAGAACTCCACCTTTGTATACCGTATATACAACATTCCACATTTTAAAGTGAAACTTTGGGCAAAAAAAAATTAATTCGGCAATTGGCCAGTGCCATGGCGCTCTTTATCTTCCCAAAGGTTACCTGAATAATGGGCCCCATGTCATTAAATGGTCAAGGAACCTAGACTCCCATCTTACATACATTTGGTGGCCAACTGAAGGAGGCAGTCATCAGTGTCAGACTGGGGTTCTTGGGGCCCACCAGTTGAGTTGATTCATTGGGCCCACCAGTAAGACTGTTCTTAGGGCCCAACAGTGAAGTTGATTCTTGTTCCGTGGCGCTCACATCCGCAAAATTGCTAAAAGTCACCACATTGGTAGAATATGGGACAAAACTTAAAATCTGATTAAAAACTACAAAACTCGACTCGTTTTGTGTTTGCACCGGCACTTCTCCGAGAGATACATGCCCACAGTATATAAAGTACATTAACTGGGCAGCAGGTTTACTCAGTTCATTAAAAATGTATGACCACTACTTTCCTTTGCCATGACTTCATATAAAGGTATTTAAGGGTATGTACACCATTGAAATCACTTTAATTGTTTCAGATTCCCCTCCAAAAAATGTGCAAATAGCCTTAGTTGAAGTATTCCACTGCTGTTTGTATACAGCTCCTATAAAGATCTATGTGTCTCCGTGGTTACAGACTACAAATAAACCCATGTGCAGTCTGATCCTCTAGTCATATGAAACTATGTTCCATCTGCCCCTTTAGCTAGTATAAGAGGAAGTAATATAAGGAAGTAACATGTGAAAACATCATTTGTTTGTAGTCTGTAATCACAGAGATGAGCGAATCGAGTCTAACGAAGTGGAATTCGTTAAGAATTTCAGGAAAAATTTGATTCTGAACAAAGCTGAATTTCCTGGCCATGAGCACATGGCGTGACATGGGGCAAAGAACTATATGGGATAAAGAAAGGAACACCCTCAATGCAATAACATGCAGACATGCAGTCAATCAGCAGCCAGCCAGCTTCTGTGATGTCACAGCCCTATATATAGGGCAGCCATGTTAAATTCTGCCACTTGTCACTGATGTCACAAGCATCTCTCTGTAGCAGCACTTGATTGCACTGTGTGCAAAATATTTCCGATTTTAAAGAGTTCCTGGGGTGAAATACCTTTCAAATACACAGTGTATGTGTGTCATATACACACCTGTTCCTGAACCAGCGTTTTTTTTATATTGAGATATTGCTATCGCAGCATTTTATCTGAGGGACCATAAAGGCACATCTGTGTGGATTTTGGGGTCATGCCCTGCATTGAAGGACAGGATAGTCCATTTCCATTTCACTAAAATATGTTTCCAAATATTGTTTCTTCCGGGCACACTTTTTTATTCTGGTTTTGGTCATTCGCTGTTAAAAAGAAACCAATAATAATGGTCTCATTGAAAAAAACTTATTTCCCACGCTTCAAGGCCATCAAAATGAACAGCGGTTACTGGGTGTCCACCCTCCTTGATCCACATTCCAAATCAAAAGTGAGCAAATATTCTTTTCCACCTACAACAATTGACACAGAATGCAGGAATTTGAGAACAGGTGTTTGTTTGACCAACTGGACCCCCCTAAGGGCCCTGCCATCTGAACCTCCACATTCCCCGTTGGGACGTTCTTGCTGCCTAGTACCATCGGCTGTCATCTGCGTGTCATACTAAAACACAACATTGTTTCAATACCAACCCATACTTCCTATGTACATATCTGCATGGCACAATGTTCTAAAAACCACCTTTAACAGGCTATCTGCAGCCGGAAAATTTGTTTTTTTTTTAAATGCAAATTCATCAAAAAATTAAATTTAAAACAAAACCCGAATTTTTGGGAAAAATTTACAAATTTCCCCCAAAAATAAAAATTTTTTGAAAAATTTTCCCTTCATTTTTCCAAACCCAGCAAAAACATGCTCTGCAGGTGTCCACTGTATCAGCGAGTGGCGGCACGACCTGCATGTCTGGCTGCGGACACACTAGTGATCTAACTCCCAGCACCCGTCACTTACCTCTCCTCGCTTCTTGCGCTGTGTCTGCAGGCAGGTGGGCGCAGGCCCCGGGCTTTTCTGGGGTGCATGTCCCGGCCTGTAAAAATTCAAAGGGAAACCGGGAATCCCGGGGTTAATGGAGGGTTTCCCGGGGCGGGTCTTATTTTTCCCCAGTCTGTTTAAATTATCCCAAAAATTCCATATTTGGCCCTGCTCATGCGGGAAAGTGTTCTTCAATTTTGTTTGTTTTTCCCTTTGTGTACCCATTTTCCTTTTGCCTCCGCCCCGTGCCCACGAAAATTTGCCCCCCTGTTTGGCTTCAGATTTTGTACCCCTGTTACACCTGGGCTTTTCCCCGAAAAAGAAAAGTCTCATCAGGGGTAGGGGACCAGGTAGTGCTCCGCCCCCAGCAAAGCCAATTCCCATTGCGGGGGCTCTGTAAATTTTTAATGGCCCTCCCCTTTGGGACTTTTGCTTCCGGGCGGGGCCCTATACCCCCGCTTGCGGTTTATTTCCCAGTGGTTTCCAAATCCCCGGCCCTTTGTCTTTACGGTTTAGTCCAGAAAAAGTTTCCACAAAGGGGAATTTCCCATCAGGTCCCAAAAAAGGGGCTTTCTCTTTTCCAATTTTATTCATCAAAAGGGCAGTGCAACATTTGGTAAAACCCAAAAACCCCGTTTTTGGTCTCTCAGGACCTTGATCCCCGTTTGTCCCCATTCAACAAAAAGTGCTCTTTTTATAAAACTTTAAAAAACCATAGGTTCTTTGTTTTAAAAGGGGAAAAAGGAAAGGGGGGAAAAGGGGTTTAACCCCTTCCCCTTTAAACACCATACTTAAAAAGGGGTTGTCCCCACTACATTGATTATTTAACCTTAGTCCTGTTTTTTTGGGTTTTTCATTTTGGAATTCGGGGGGCCCGGTTTTTCCCTGGTTCCCATTTGGCGGGCAGTAAAAACCCAGGTCTGTGGGCATAGAAACCCAGTGCTGGCAGCCAAATCAGGTTTGGGACCAAAAAGGTCTGTATTATAGAAACCTGTGCTGCCGTTAAGGATAGAAAAACCAAGTCTGAAAGCTTAGCGACCAGTGCTGACCCCAAATCAGGTTAGATCAAACGGGTTTCTGTAGTTTACCCGCCCTTTGGGAGTGAGGCACCCCCATCCCAAGAGGGGGATATTTGGGAAAATAGGTGGGAAACATGTTAATGCAAAGGGATTTTTTTTTTAAAAGATCTTTAAAAAAAAAGGGCAACCCTTTTGTAGTGAGACAACCCCTTTAATACCAAGCAAATCTTTAATCAAAATGATTTACAGAATTTACTAATTTTTTTACTTTCCATGCTCATACACATGGTTGCTGAAGTATACATACCCTTGAACAGTGCCGGCTTTACTTCTTTTACAATATCCTTCTGATGGCCACAGTTGTCTAAGTCCTGATTAGCACGTATCCATGTTAATAAGAGAGTGTACACAGAAGACAGGAGCACGCCGTCTTACTGATTAAGCTAGAAATCAGCAGTGATTTGTGCTGATTGAATTAAAAAAAAAATAAAAATAAAGTTGAGACAGAATTTGGAAAGTAGCTTCAGGTCTTATTCATTGCTACAAAAAGCTGAGTGATGCATACAAATAGCACTAATTAATTTTTCAGTAGGATACCAATGCCCCGTGCATACCGAGTCTCACAACACTGGCATGAAATTGTTATTCTACTAATGTCCGGAGCGCCATGAATTATAAGCGCACTGGAACGGGAATATAAGGAGCAAAGTAAAGTTTGTATTAAGACCCTTTTGTATTTCCATGAATAGGAAAGGCTTCAGCTTCTTCTTAAATAATATAAAGCCTGACCTACTTGAGGACACAATGAGACTTGTTTGATAACACAAGGAAACGGTACAAATGTGCTGTGATCCTGGCAACCAATCAGATGCCGACTTTGATAACTTTTCTTACGGTCAGAAGAATGGAAGCAAATGCCTGAGTGGTTACTAAGGCCTCCGTGTGTTTGTTTTCTTCCAACTTGAATGCTAATACCAGAGAATTCCAACTAATTAGGTTGATAGATGTAGCAGAGCCGAGTGTGTTGGCTCGATCAATGCTAAGCTTGTCATTTGGTGCAACTCATGGGGAGACATGTATGGAACTATGTGCATCAAAGTTAATTTTCTCATCTGTATAATGCACCTGATGTATGAAAGTGATTTTGTGCGTTCATAAATAGTGTGTAAAGTTCTCGCCCCTCGCCTGTGTGTTTGGCGCATTACAGAACTTAGACGCATTAGTAATGTTTCAAACATGTATGTGCTGTGCTGGCTCTTGCTGTATGTAGAATAAAGGGTGAGAGCAGCAAAAATACATTTAAATACCTTTTATAGGAGATATTTTTATATTTCTGAGATATTATATATTTTTATATTAATTTTATATGATAAATTTTTTTTTTTTTAATTTATTAATTTTATATAGTTTGATAATTATCAGAAATTACTTTTTATTATTGCACTGGTGGAAGTTGAGAAATATTGGACATTTTTTCACTAACAGCAAATCTTTCCCCACTGCGACTCCTCAGGCTCGGGCAGATCACATTGAAATAGGTCTGCCTGTCCGAGCAGTAATGCCATAGTAATGTCATATATGTGTCTAATAATACGAGTGTGGTGCGACGCCCCCAGAACGCCCCAGAGTGCCACCTCATGCTAACACATTCATAAGGCACATTATACATCGTATCCGGCTCACTTTGGTGCATTTTACAACAGAAAAGGGTGAAAAACCCGATCATACATGTCTCCCATGCTGTGGCTAAGAAAAAAAAAACCAAAACAATTTTTTAAAATTGCTGTAGATCAAAATAACCAACCGTTATAGGAAACATTGAGAACTTACATAAGTAACAGTAATGACAGTATTGTGATGATTCTCTTGGGTGACCAAATGTCAGTCAGAAGCCCTAGTCCAATTTTCTTGTAGTATACCTATACAATGGACTGAAGGGCTCATTGAAGTATATACCGTCTACAGGGGTGTAACTACCGGGGTAGCAGACGAAGCAATTGCCCCGAAACCCGGTGGCTTAGGGGGCCTGTGCCCCGGGGCAGCTGCTACCACGTCCGCTACCCCGGTAATGCCGCTCCTGGGCCCGCCGGCAGTGAACATAATGGTTCACTGCGGCGGGTGCAGAGCTGCGGGGCCCGGCCGGTCTGTGAAGCAAGGGGGGCCCGCCGCTGCCGACAGGCTCCGCCCCCTTGCTTCACAGAGGCTCTCTCTTAATTGTATGCACGTCCGTGCGACGCGCATACAATTAAGATGAATGGCGAGTGACGTCATCGCGCCGCCTGCCGAGTTTCCTGTCCTCGGCCCCAAGCCTAAAGCAGCAGGCTTGGGGTCGGGAGGTGATGGAGACGCCGGGGGAGCACAGCCAGGTAAGTAATAATAGGCCCTATTAACTGTGGGGGGAGGACTATGTCTACAGGGGCCCTATTAACTGTGGGGGGGGGGGGACTATGTCTACAGGGGCACTATTAACTGTGGGGGGCACAAAGTCTACAGGGTCTCTATTAACTGTGCGGGGGACTATGCCTACAGGGGCCCTATTAACTGTGGGGGAAATATACCTACAGGGGCCCTATTAACTGTGGGGGGGACTATGTCTACAGGGTCCCTATTAACTATGGGGGGGGGACCATGTTTACATGGTCCCTATTAACTGTGGGGGGGAGGACTATGTCTACAGGGTCCCTATTACCTGTGGGGGCGGACTATGTCTACAGGGTCCCTATTAACTGTGGTGGGGGGGACTATGCCTACAGGGGTCCCTATTAACTGTGGGGGGGACTATGCCTACAGGGGCCCTATTAACTGTGGGGGGGGACTATGCCTACAGGGGGCCCTATTAACTGTGGGGGGACTATGCCTACAGGGGGCCCTATTAACTGTGGGTGGGGGCTATGTCTACAGGGTCCCTATTAACAGTGGGGGGGGACTATGCCTACAGGGGCCCTATTAACTGTGGGGGGGACTATGCCTACAGGGGCCCTATTAACTGTGGGGGGGGACTAGGCCTACAGGGGGCCATACTAACTGTGGGGAGGGGGGACTATGCCTACAGGGGGCCCTATTGACTGGGGGGGAACTATGCCTACAGGGGGCCCTAATGACTGGGGGTGAACTATTTGCCTACAGGGGGGTCCTAATCTACAGGAGGGATTATTCTGCCTACAAGGGGGCCCTAATCTACAGTGGGGGACTATTCTGCCCACAAGGGGGCCCTAATTTACAGGGGGGGGCTATTCTGCCTACAAGGGGGCCATATTTTACAGGGGGGGGGACTATTCTGCCTACAAGGGGGCCCTAATCTACGGGGGGGAGGGACTATTCTGCCTACAAGGGGGCCCTAGTCTACGGGGGGGACTATTTTGCCTACAAGGGGGCCCTAATCTACAGGAGGGAAGACTATTCTGCCTACAAGGTGGCCCTAATCTACAGAGGGCCCTATTCTACCTACAGGGGTGGCCAAAGCTACAGGGGGCCCCCATTCTATCTACATGGGAACCCTAAGCTACCGCCCGGGGGCCCGAAGCTGCCTACGTCTCCCCTAGCTACTGCCCGGTGGGTGCCAAGCTACTTAGCTACCGCCCGGGGGCCCCATTGTACCTACATACCGACTGGGGGTGCCCCATAATTACCAGGGGGTAATTCTTACCATTTGGGCCATTATAAATGGGGAGTTTGTACATGGGGGGAGGGGGCTCTCAGTTGGGAAAATGATTAAAAAAAAGTGAGGAGTCTTTGTGTTGTAAATTCTACAGGGACGAGTGGTGGACGGAGGAAGTCATCATGGAGGTCTGGACCGAATAGAGAAGAAAAGGGAAAGTGAACAACTCCTCAGACAAGACGTCACCTGTGAGGCCCTAAATGTAAGTAAACTATTTGCAAAGCACCTCTGTACCTGGTATCTACCACTATAGGGTCACTGTATGGTGGTTATATAAAGTCTGTAGAGCCTGTGTACACTGGTAGCTCCCACTATATGGTCACTGTATGGTTGTAATATACAGTCTGCAGAGCCTGTGTACACTAGTATAAACCACTATATGGTCACTGTATGGCGGTACTATTGGTCTTTGTATACTGATCAGTAATAGTGTAGGGATATTATTGAGTCACTATGTGGTGGTAATTTTTTGGTCATGTTCTGGCGGTATAATCAGGTCCATATGTAGTAGTGTTATTGGTAATGTTGGTTTTGGTATAGTGGATTTGTTTGGTAGCAGTTTGATGGTGAGATGTATGGTGAGGTATTTACCCCTTGTATTATCTAACAGCATGTCCTGGTAAATGTTCATGGTCAGGGAGGTGGGCGGGGGGGCGGGGGGGGGTGTGGTAGGGGGCCCCATCCAAAAGTTTGCTTTGGGGCCCTGGCTTCTCTAGTTACGCCCCTGACCGTATATACTCGAGCAGGCCCGGACTGAGAACCTGCCCGACCGGGCGGATGCCCGGCGGGCCGTGCAGCCGGGACACATGTGGGCCGCACGAACACGTCTATTTCATTGGGCTGGCACTGCTCACTTTACAGCACGGCGCCGCGGAGGGAAGCAGCCGCCGTGATGGGCTGCTAAGGCAGTGCTAAGCGGGCCGGCACTTTGACATGCGGCCGCAGCAGGACATACAGCGCAAAGTTGATGCGGCCGCCGCGACCACAGCTGAGGGCCTGAGGCTGCCGCACTTTGGGAATTTGCTCCGCAAGTTAATATAACATAAAGGTGAGCCGCGCCACAACTGAGGGCCGCCGCAGTGAGCAGGGATGCTCCGCAGCGGCCAGAGTCACCTGCAACTATATAAGTCTGGCTGCGGCCACTACGGAGGGTCCGCCGGCCGCTGCGCCCACAACTGATGGCCGCAGTGAGCCGGGATGCTCCGCAGCGGCTGCAGCCAGTCTGTGCAGGCTGGGCGATGCTGTGGTCACATGTGAGGAGGCGGGGCAGGACGTGCATGGAGGGAGGGAGGGAGGAGTGGAGGCCAGCTAGCTCCCAGTGAACAATAGAGATGTTCACTGGCTCCACCTCCCCAGTCCTCCAGTCTTACCCACCCTGAAAGCGCCTCTGGCTCTACAGGGAGCCGGCTCTGCTGCTGCAGTTGTTACTCCAATAGTAAGTACATGGTTCGCTTCACTACTTGGGTCTTGTCGCTTCTCAACCTGGTAGTAGGAAGGCAAGGCCTAAGGGAAGTAGGTACATAGCTACCAACCTCTCTTGGGCCTTGTTCTCCTACATACCTCCTTTGGCTCCTGACCACCCATGTACCTCCCTTGGTGCCCATTCTCCTACATACCTCCCTTGGTGCCCATTCTCCTACATACCTCCCTTGGTGCCCATTCTCCTATATACCTCCTTTGGCGCCTGCCCGCCCACGTACCTCCCTTGGTGCCCATTCTCCTACATACCTCCCTTGGTGCCTGCCCGCCCGCCAACATACCTCCCTTGGTGCCCACCCACCTACGTACCTCCCTTGGTGCCTGTCTGCCCACCTACGTACCCCCCTTGGTGCCTGCCCGCCCACCTACATACCTCCCTTGGTGCCTGTCTGCCCACCGTACCTCCCTTGGTGCCTGCCCGTCTACCTACGTACCTCCCTTGGTGCCCGTCTGCCTACGTACCTCCCTTGGTGCCTGCCCACCCACCTACATACTTACCTTGGTGCCCGCCCACCTACGTACCTCCCTTGGTGCCTGCCCGCCCAACTACGTACCTCACTTGATGCCTGCCCGCCCGCCTACGGACCTCCCTTGGTGCCTGTGTGCCCACCTACGTACCTCCCTTGGTGCTTGCCCACCCACCTACATACTTACCTTGGTGCCCGCCCGCCTACGTACCTCCCTTGGTGCCCGCCTATGTACCTCCCTTGGTGCCTGCCTACGTCCTCCCTCCCTCGGTGCCTGCCTACCCGCCTACGTACCTCCCTTGGTGCCCGCCTACGTACCTCCCTTGGTGCCCGTCTGCCCGCCTATGTACCTCCCTTGGTGCCTGCCCGCCCGTCTACGTACCTCACTTGGTGTCTGCCCGCCCACCTACATACCTCACTTGGTGCCTGCCCGTCCGCCTACGTACCTCCCTTGGTGCCCGTCTGCCCGCCTATGTACCTCCCTTGGTGCCTGCCCGCCCGTCTACGTACCTCACTTGATGCCTGCCCGCCCGCCTATATACCTCCCTTGGTGCCTGCCTGCCCGCCCGCCTACATACCTCCCTTGGTGCCTGCTTGTCCGCCTACATACCTCCCTTGGTGCCTGCCCGCCCGCCTTCGTGGGCTGCCCACCCGCCTATGTGGGCTGCTGGGACCTGTGTGCCAGGGCTGCTTTTGAGTCCCAGTCCGGCCCTGTACTCGAGTATAAGCCAAGTTTTTCAGCACAAAAAATGTGCTGAAAAATCCCCCCTCGGCTTATACTCGAGTCACTGTCGGTGCTCGGGCGCTGCGATGGCCCGTGCGCTGACAGGGACGCTTCAGTTATATGCGACTTCTCAGGGAGCGCATATAACTGAAGGTCGAGTGAGCGCACAGTGTCCGGACGCTGCGGTAGTCCGGGCACTGTCAGGGATTCCTTCACCTATATGCGACTCCTCCGGATACCACTGCAGAGCAGAGAGCGAGCGCTCCGTGCTCCGCAGTGGACTCCGGGCGGCCGCAGACTCGCGGCTGTCCGGAGTTTCTGGCACAGGCAGCGTGTGTCATCATACTGCTTGCGCGGCCTGATGAGATCACCCGCCTGTGCCGAGAAGACCGAGGCGAGCGCGCGGGAGGCCGGACAGTGAGGAGGCGGAGAGGCGAGGTGCCAGGTAAGTGGTTGTTTTTTTATTTTTTAAAACTGCCTACAGTCTGTCATATACATGCCCTATACCTGCCTACAGCCTGCCCTATACCTGCCTACAGCCTGTCATATACCTGCCTACAGCCTGCCCTATACCTGCCCTATACCTGCCTACAGCCTGCCCTATACCTGCCTATGGGGCCATATACCTGCCTATTACCTGCGTTATGGGCCATATACCTGCCTTATAATCTGCTTATGGGGGACATATAACTGCCTATTACATGCCTATGGCCCTATGGGGACATATACCTGCCTATTGGGACATATACGTGCCTTTTGGGACATATACCTGCCTATACCTGCCTATGGGGCCATATATCTGCCTATAACTGCCTATGGGGGACATTAAACTGCCTATGTAATTTTATTGGTATCCATTTTTATTTTTAAAATTTACCAGTAGCCGCTGCATTTTCCACCCTAGGCTTATACTCGAGTCAATAAGTTTTCCCGTTTTTTGGGGCAAAAGTAGGTGCCTCGGCTTATACTTGGGTCGGCTTATACTCGAGTATATACGGTACTTGTCAATGTAATAATACTCATCTTTTAAATGTCACCAGGTAAATAACAATTTCTTTGGGTCTTTATGTTAAAGGGTAGGTAAATTTTTAGACCTCATAGTCTCATAGTCGCAACACACCTAAAAATGAATAAATAAAGTAACTTTTACATCCATGTCCGTTCGGGCTTCTGCGCCATCCTCTGTCTGTAAGGTGCGGCGGAGGATGCGCTGTTGACCATGATCTTGGACTTTATGTTATTCTGCCTTGCACTGGTCTGAACACTGCTCTATCTTACTTCTTGCTGTGTTATTTGAATCCTGCCACATCCGCCTGTTTCTCCTGCTGACTTTGTTCTGGTTAGGCTATGTTCACACGATGTACTGCGGCATGTATAATATGTGCCGCGAAGACAACAAAATAGTAAATACATCAGCTCACCAATCTTTCACTGAGTTCAGCAGCAGCACGGTCGGAGCAGAGCCAACTCCCATGAATGTCCAGGAAACAGAAGAACCAGCTGGCCGCCAAAGAAATCTTGAATTAAAACGTTTTTTTATTCCAAATTCTTTAAAAAGATAAATCCATACATGTAATAGACATAAGGCAAGTTAAAGAGTTAGTGCCATTGTTCAGTCAAGGTATCCCTGACTGACGCGTTTCGGATATTTCGTATCCTTACTCATAGACTGTGCCGCAGTACATTGTGTGTTTCGGGAGCTCGCGCTAACACGCGCGTACTCCCGCGGTGCGAGGGGGGGCGGCAGTCCGCCGGCCCCATTGACTTTCATTACTCGCGAGGCGTATTTGCCTCAAATAATTGACATATCACTTATCTCCGCGCGCATAAAATATGGCCGTATTGTACACGCGGGGGGACGAGGCGTAATCCATAGTTCTCTATGAGAACTGTGGATTACCGTAATTTCGGCCCGCATCTCGCCCGTATTAGAGCACAAATATGCGCCAAAATTACGCCGTGTGAACATAGCCTTAGAGCTAGTTGTGATTGACAGTTCTTTCACCGCTCGTTCCTTCCTTACCATTCTGTGACCTTTGTGGTCTGGATGCCAGAGGGCCGGTCCAATCGCGTACTGGACCCAGCATCCCATAAGAATACCATTAGGCCTCTACTCAGTGCTTGCTATAAATCTTCTCTGGATTTGGCTGGTGCTTACCTGACCTCTTGCTTGCTCTCCTGACCCTCCATATTCTTGCACACTTGGTACTGCTTTTGCCCACTTGGTTTCTAACCCTTTTTCTGCACGACCATTCTTTTGTGTTTGTCTTGTCTGGACCTTAGGATAAGCAGGGAACATCGTCCACTTGTCACCGACCACTTAAGGTCGGACCGGCAAGTAGGCAGGGACAGCTGAAGGGGGACTATTACTAGGGTTCACCGTCTTGTCCTTTCCTGTCCTCCTTGGTCGTACGTTTGTTACAGCAACTTTGTAAATAGCCTTAAAGGGGATTTGCTGAGAGACAAAGATTCTTACCTTTCAGCTTAGCCCAGGCAGAATGTCAACAAATCACACTGAGTCATGAAGCTGCAGGGGAGAGAGGGAGAGGGGAGGGGGGAGTGAGGAATCCAAGGGAGCGTCTCAAAACTTAAGTGAACTAATAAACAGTACAACAGTGGATTCAATACAGCAAGACACAGCCTCATAGACTGCACTGTCAGGAGAAACCTTATCTGCTAAGAAGCTAATGTAATGTAAACAAATCACGGATCAAGAGACAGAGATGCACACAGACACACACAGCCAGAGCACAGAGCCTGCATAAGGGGATCCTGTGACATGTTCACTCAAATAATCAAACTCTAACTTGTGAATTCTGTATACAAAAGAGAACACCTATTCTACACAGCAGCTTGAAAGCTTCTTCATCAGATAAAGCAGGGATCTAATAACACTACAGCTAGTTATTCTGTATACAAAAGAAAACATATTGCTACCCGGTGCCTTAAAAGACCATTCATTTTGCCAGTCATCAGATAAGAAGTGATTCATGCAAGCGCGGCCTTTCAGCTCCTGGGTCGTGACTAGGGGAAGCTTTGTGGTAACCAAGGTGGGTTGAGAAATGCTGTAGCTTTCAGAGTTTTCACTTTTTTTAATCACATATATTTAGAAAAGTGATTAAATACCCATTTTGGAGGTTCTCACGTCAACATTACATGGTGGCAAAACCCCTTTAAGGTTATGTTCACAGGGCGTATTGGGTCCGTGTGAACATACGCTTTTAGCTGCGTGTTTGGATCTGTCTGTCGGACATCAAACAGACCCAAACACATATCTAATCAATAACAATGTGATTTACATCGCTTTTAATATGAAACACGCATCAGCGTTCACAGGAGTGATCGGCGATGCGTGTCTCATTACGTCTTTTGGATCCGTTCTAAGAATTGTCATGTCAATTCTTGGTCCGAAAGACGCAGCAGACGCCCTATTTAAAACTAATGGGTGTGATCCTGCTGCATCCAAACACACATCCAAACACGCAGCTGCATGTGGGGTACATAGTTTCATAGTTTCATAGTTTGTAAGGCTAAAAAAAGACAAGTCGTCCATCTAGTTCAGCCTGTTGTGCTAAGGTGTTGATCCAGAGGGAAAGGGAAAAACCCCCAATGAGGTAGAAGCCAATTGTCCTCATTTTAGGGAAAAATTCCTTCCTGACTCCAATCTGGCAATCAGAAAAATCCCTGGATCAATGACCCCTCTCCCGAATCCTAGTCACTATAACTTGTTATATTATTACGCTCCAGAAATGCATCCAAACTCTTTTTGAACTCGGTTAGTGAATTCACCATGACCAGTCCCTTGGCAGAGAATTCCATAGTTCACTTGCTCTTACAGTAAAGAATCCCTTTCTATGTTATGTAGAAACTTTCGTTCCTCAAGACGTAAAGGATGCCCCCTTGTTCTAGATACAGCCCTGTGTATAAATAAATCTTGGGAGAGAACTCTATATTGACCTTTGATGTATTTAAACATATTTATTATGTCCCCCCGAAGCCTTCTTTTCTCTTAAACTAAATAACCCTAATCTTGCCAATCTTTCTGTGTACTGTAGTCCACCCAGTCCTTTTATTATTTTTGTTGCCCGCCTTTGTACCTGTTCAAGCTCTACATGTTGGATCCGTTTAGGATCCGGTCGCCGTTGAGTTTTTGGATGCGATTTTCAGATCCAACACGGATCCAAATCCAAAACGTGTGAACAATCCCTAATAGTGATGAATTCTACTGTTTTATGATTACCGCTCCTATGCAGTCTCAAATTTGTCCATGGTAACAGGTTAGAAACAAACCCTGTGTGGTCTGATGTTGCACTCATACTTATTTTCGATTGTCTCTTACCTCTTGTTAACAAAAATTCAGTAAGATAGCAAAAAGTATGGAACAGAAGAAAGAATGTACAGTCTGCAGGGTCAGACTACACACTTTTTTTTATTTTGTAGCCTGTTGCCACAAAGATCGACATAGGAGCTGTATATACAAAACACTGGCAATATTTTTTTAATAAACCCTACTTGCAAAGTTTCTTTATTTCAAATTTCAGCTCTATTGGAACAATAAAACAATGGTGATTAAGCTGTACATAACCGTCAAGGGGACGCTTAGCTCATAGAATCTAAGCACAAAGGGCCTTACTTATAAAATATAACCTTTAATATTATTCGCTAAAAACCTCACAATGGTCATATCTAACAAGCAAATACACGGTATCTCTAAACCACCTATAGAAAACAATGCATCCCTTAGAGAGTCAACAACACATAATAGGATAGACGTAATTAGATATGAGATTCAATACTTCCAAAAGTAGATAAGGGTAATAGGGCAATAATAAATCCAGATCCTCAAATGAGCCTATAATAACCCCTAAACCTAAAGACGGAGTGATTGTCCCAAAAGGGACGGCCCCATCCAGCGAAGTCTGACCCTATAAAACCCTATTCTTCAAGAAGATATATGAAATAGATAGAAGAGATGCACAAATAGATATTAATAAAAATATACTTAGCTGCTCATAATACGTTCCTTAGATAACAGGAACATAGCCCATGCGTCCCGACGCGTTTCCCCCCTCTCTGATGTCCAGGGGTTCCTCAGGGGATCCTTAGTCATGGCACTCAAACACAATAACCATAAGGAGAACCCTAAATAGAGTATCTCCCAAACTTAATACAACCAAATGCAGCATGTAGGGCTAGTTCTAACCACTCTGAGAAAAAGTGGGATCTGTGATTTCTTGACGCTTAGCTCATGCAATGCCATTTAACCCTTTTCCCTTATAATGAATTTCTCTTTCTTGACTTGCAGTGGTCACCCCTGTGTTGGAGAGCTCGCTTCGACGCTAATATGCCAACGACTTAAAGGGGTTATCTCACTCCATTGATTCATCTTACCTCAGTCCTGTTTTCTTAGTTTCATTTTGAATTCAGTGGTGTGTTTACTGGCTTCTAATAGGCTGCAGTAGAAGCCAGGTCTGTAGCTATAGCAACCAGTGCTGGCAGCCTATCAGGAGAGATCAAACAGGTCTGTAGCTATAGTGACCTGAGGGGCTGATGCAGCCCATACAGTAGGGGATATCTAGGAATAGGTAGGACACTGATAATGGACATACACTCACCGGCCACTTTATTAGGTACACCATGCTAGTAACGGGTTGGGCCCCCTTTTGCCTTCAGAACTGCCTCAATTCTTCGTGGCATAGATTCCACAAAGTGTTGCAATGATGCTCAATTGGTACCAAGGGGCCCAAAGAGTGCCAAGAAAATATTCCCCACACCATGACACCACCACCACCAGCCTGAACCGTTGATACAAGGCAGGATGGTTCCATGCTATCTTGTTGTTGATGCCAAATTCTGACCCTACCATACGAATGTCGCAGAAGAAATCGAGACTCATCAGACCAGGCAACGTTTTTCCAATCTTCTACTGTCCAATTTCGATGAGCTTGGGCAAATTGGAGCCTCAGTTTCCTGTTCTTAGCTGAAAGGAGTGGCACCGGTGTGTCTTCTGCTGCTGTACCCATCTGCCTCAAAGTTCGCCGTACTGTGCATTCAGAGATGCTCTTCTGCCTACCTTGGTTGTAAACGGGTGGCTATTTGAGTCACTGTTGCCTTTCTATCAGCTCGAACCAGTCTGCCCATTCTCCTTGACCTCTGGCATCAACAAGGCATTTCCGCCCACAGGACTGCCGCTCACTGGATGTTTTTTCTTTTTCGGTACCATTCTCTGTAAACCCTAGAGATGGTTGTGCGTGAAAATCCAGGAGATCAGCAGTTTCGATAATACTCAGACCAGCCCTTCTGGCACCAACAACCAGCCACGTTCAAAGGGCACTCAAATCACCTTTCTTCCCCATCTGATGCTCGGTTTGAACTGCAGGAGATTGTTCTTGACCATTGTCTACATGCCTAAATGCACTGAGTTGCCGCCATGTGATTGGCTGATTAGAAATTAAGTGTTAACGAGCAGTTGGACAGGTGTACCTAATAAAGTGGCCGGTGAGTGTATATTGCAAAGTGACTTGTTCTTGCAAGATCTTTAACATAAAAAGCAATCCTTGTAGTGAGACAAGCCCTTTAAGAGCCTCTTGTAGGTCCAGGGCCTAGTACATGGCATGTACATTTTAGATGAATCTTTAAATCAATCCTGAAGGATTTTATCTGTGTTGGGAAAGATTTGTGTGGCTTTCATAAACCATCTGCTCTGATCTATACAAATGTAATTGCCATTATTTCTCTTTTGAACACTTCTTACATTTTCGTGTTGTTGGCTGATATTTAATTAGCAGTAAATGAAACTTTATTGGTGTTTTAGTTAGAATGTTCAGCCTGCCCAGACAATTACTGCGCTCCTTCCCAGAGAACCTCTCCTCACATAAGAGACAGCCTTAACTTATCTGCTTCGTTTGTCAACAGATTTTTGTGTTCCATTTTATTGTGTGAGTGGAGCATGAACCCGGGCAAGTGTTATAATGGAAGGGGCCACAGCAGCCGCTGATATCATGTATTAGTGACAAATAATGAAAAAAGAAGCTAATGAGATTCTTTCTAAAGTCTTCACAGTTCTCCAAATGTGTCAGTTGCACATTACTTCCGTATTACAGTAATTGCATGAAAATACACACAGAAAATATATTACACATGGGATTATTTTTGGAAAAATGTTTCTGCGTAAAGGAGAATCATTCTCTCTTACATCTCTCTGTCTATCTATCTATCTATCTATCTATCTATCTATCTATCTATATATCTATCTCATATTATCTATCTATCCATCATCTAATATTATTCATATTATCTATCTACCCATTCTATCATCTACATTCATATTATCTATCCATATTATCTATCTATCCAATATATTCATATCTATTATTATCTTTTTATTTACTATCTATCTATCTATCTATTATCTATTTTCTTACTATATCTATCATCTATTTTCTTTATTTTCTTACTCTATCTATTTCTAAACTTCTATCTATCTAAATCTAATTTCTTACACTATCTTTAAACTATATTTTCTTAATCCATCTATTTCTATTACTATTTTCTACATCTATCTAAATTTTATTTCTTACTCTATCTATCATCTAATTTTTTTCATCTATCTATTATCTTTATCATCTATCTATTTTCATCTATCTAATAATTTATCCAAAATATCTAACATCTATTACCTGTTATAAATGTGATATTATTTCTTTTTCTTTTTTTTATCTCTATCTATCTTCTCATATCTTATTTCTATCTATCTATCTATCTATCTATCTATCTATCTATATTTCTTACATCCATCTATCTATATATCTATATTTCTTACATCTATCTATCTATATTTCTTACATCTATCTATCTATCTATCTATCTATCTATCTATCTATCTATCTATCTATCTATCTAATATATCCATCCAAGATATCTAACATCTATCTACCTGTTATACTGTGATATCTCATTTCTTTTTCTTTCTTTTTATCATCTATCTATCTATCTCATATCTATCTATCTATCTATCTATCTATCTATCTATCTATCTATCTATCTATCCATCTATCAATCTTACATCTATTATCTAGATTTCTATCTATCTATCATCTATTTTATATATATCTCATATCTATCTATTATATTCTTTTCCATCTACTGTATTTTAATATCTATATTTCTATCTAGCTATTTCCTTCTTTCTAAAGAAAAGATATACTGGACACCATACACTTGGGAGTGCTATAATTTCTATCTATCTATCTATCTATCTATCTATCTATCTCATATCTATCTATCTATCTATCTATCTATCTATTTATCTATCTATCTATCTATCTAGTTCACAATTGTCTATCCATCTATCTCTTTGTTCCTATTTTAGCCATTTATGACACATCCATAAGGTGCAGGTCCTGCCTCTAGGATCCACTCCTATATTGAGAATGGGCCCCTAAATTTCTATATGTAAAACGAAGAGATGGATTTTTTATAATCTTATCTCTCCATTCTATTCTATTGTTCTCTCATTGAAATGAACAGACAAAGCCATGCATGTGCAGCAGCCTCTCCCTTCTGCACTGAGACATCAGACATCATGAGGCATATCCTGTGAATAAGCCACACAAGTCTGAGATGGAAATACCTCTTTAAAGAACCACTCCGCTTTTTTTTAGCTCATTAGAAATTGCTTTAAGAGATGACTTACCTGAAGGAACATACAGGATTTCTGGCTGATGCAACAGTCTCTGTTAGGTCAAATGACCTGCTCTCTGATTAGCTAAAAATCACTGTGCTTTTGATGCTGTCTGTCTCGCTATGCATTTCTATGAGACTGACTTTGAACCTCCCACAAGAATGTATAGACATTCATTTATGGGTCAGACAACCTGTCTGTTTCAGCAACTCAGAGCGCAGGTCGCATGACCCAGTGTCAGCAGTGAGATATCCTGTATTAAGCTGCAGGTGAGCAAAATTACTGGCAATACTGTGTAACTAGAAGCAATTTCTAATGAACTAAATTTAAAAAAAAATGGAGTGGCCCTTTAAGGGAGCAGCAAGTGGGAAAAATCCTTGTGGAGATACCATTGTACATCAAATAATGTGTATAAAAAGTTGGCTAACTTTCTAAATATAGAGAATTAGATATTTTATTTTAATCCAGAGCTGAATTTTGCTCAACTCTTCTTATGTGGTTTTCAATATATCCTTCACAAACAGTCTTGAGTTACGTTAGTTACATAGCTAGAATGGCTGAAAAAAGATTTATGTCCATCCTGTTCAGCCAAGGGTGGGGAAAGATGTGGATGAAGGGAAATTTTTAATCTTAATACCACCTACTGACTGTGACTTGGAAGCCATAAGGCAAGAACCAATCTGCCATAAATGAATATTTAATTTCTGCTCCCAAAATTGCCGTCAGACTGGATCTAGAATTTTATATGGCTACATAGGTATTAATATTTTTTACTTTCAAGTAGTTATGTAAGTCTTTCTTGAAACCCTCAACTGTTCCTGCTGTGCCAGCTCCTCAGGCGGCTATTCCACAGATTCACAGTTCTCATGGTGAAGAAGGCTCTGGAGGTGGAATCCTTTTTGCTCCAGATGACGTTTGAGACGGTTTTACGTTAAATAGCTTTCCCCATACTTTTTGTAGGGGCCACTTATATACCTTATATACATTAATAATCCCCCCCCCCCCCGAAGCCGTCTTTTCTTAAATGGGTTTTGCCAATAAGTGAGTTCCTCACCTAACAGGCTGATACTCCTCTCTTGAGGCTTGAAAAAGAGGCATTGTGTGTCTGTGTTTAAAAAAACAAGTACCTCCTCTGTGATGTCATCACTCCACCTCCCATGCACGCGCATGATAGTCTCTGTACTTGAGTAAACATATTATTTGGCTAATTCACAGGGGGTAACTGTATTGTGCACAAGTTTCTCCCTCTTATCTGCTCAGGAGAGAAGATAAGCTCTTAGCAGGCAGGGTCTTTCATTTGTTCAAGAACTGCTGTAGGGGGGGAGAGGAGGGCTGAGCAGGGAGCGTCTGCATGTTTACTCAGATAATTACATTACAACCAGTGGATTCTCTATAGAAAAGACACAGGATCTTTTCTCCCCAGTCCATTCAAAGCTCGTTCATGTTCCCTGCCATCAGATAAGAAGTGCAAACAATGCAAGCGTGGCCAGATCAGCTCCTGTCAGCTCCTGGTCGTGTCTAATGTAAACTGTCAGGAAACTAAGGGCATGTAAGCAATGCTGTCGCTCTCAGAGGCTTCACTTTTTTTTAATGACATATATTTAGAAAAAGTGATTAAATAACCATTTTGGAGGCTCCCACGTCAACATTAGATCATGGCAAAACCACTTTAAGGATTTAAAATAAGTTTTAATTTTCTTTTAACCTCTCCCCCCATAACGTTAGAAAAGAGATGGTTAAAGTCAAGGAGAAAATTCTGCCGTTATAAAAGCTTGTCACCCAGTTTTACACATCATTTCTCTCATTTACAGGGCTGTGTGTCAGTTTTTTTAATTTTGTTCTGGTCATTTTTATTCCTAAGTGAACGCCCAAAAGGGATAAAAAAGGAATTTTAAGTTCCCCAAGTTTTTTAGGCAAGGAGATGCAAAACAGAGAAAGAAAAAACCCCAATTTTAAATTTTTAAATTTATGCAGTTCCCAAAAATTTCTTTATGACCTTGTCTAGGGTTTGGTCAACAAATTTTTATTATTTGGATCAGTCGTAAAAAGGGGTGAAAAAAAAGTTGGGGAGAGCCAATTAAACGTAAATTTTTTCAGGTTTTTTAAAAAGGGCCCATAGCTTTCCTTAAAAAAACGAACCCAAGGGACAAAAAACATTTTTTTAGTTTTTAATCCAACCATGTTGAACGTCTCATATTGGAAGCAGATGGAGGGGACTTTCAAGCCATGTTTAAATTTTTCACGGCCCCCCCACCCACCCCCTGAGAACTTTTTTTTATTGTCCAAAAAGGGAAAAGCCCTTTTCCCTTTCCGCGGTTCCCATTTTGAGGCTCTAGAAGAAAACCGAAAAAGGAATTATTAAAATTTAGTCGTGTTGTTGGGAAAGGGCAATGGTTCCAAAATTTTGGGGGGAAAAATCTGCTATTACTTTAAATGGGGCTAAGAGGGAAAGGGTTTTTTGTACAATGCACGTTCGCTGACATGTCACTGAAAATGCGGTTCTGGGCCCCCTTTTACAAAATTTTTTTCCCTTTTTGACCATAAAAGGGGGTTCTGGTCTGTAATCCCGCATGCCCTAGCCCCTTTAAAAGAAGAAAAATTGATAAAAACAATAAAAAAAAAATTTTCCCCCAAAAATAGAAAATCAGAACAGCAAAATAAAATTCCCAAAAAATAGGGAAAATCAGAACAAACGATTTGATTTTAATCTCCTAAACATAAAAAATCAGAACACAATTTCATAAAATTCCCAAACATACAAAATCGAAAGCAAAAGATAACTTTTCTTAAAAAGCAAAATCAAACAGCAAAAGGGTAAAATCTCTTTAAAATAGCAAAAACCCGGGAAAGGGGAAAAATAAATCTCCTTTAAAAATAGCAAAAACGAAACAAGCCAAAAAAGGAAAAAAAAAATCACTTAAACATAGCAAAATCAGAGCAGCAATAGATACAATCTCTTAAACATAGCAAAATCAGAACAACAACAGTAAAATTTTCCCCAAAAAAGCAAAATTTAGAACAGCAATAGATAAAAAAATTTCCCAAACATAAAAAAAGCAATTTGGGTAAAATTCCCCCTAAAAAAAAGCCAAAAACAGAACAGCAAAAAGGGTAAAATTCCTTTAAAAATAGCAAAATCAGAAAAGGGAAAAGTAAAATTCCTAAAAAATAGCAAAATCAGAACAGCAATAGATAAAATCTCTTAAACATAAACAGCAATAGATAAAATCTCCTAAACATAGCAAAATCAGAACAGCAATAGATAAAATCTCCTAAACATAGCAAAATCAGAACAGCAATAGATAAAATCTCCTAAACATAAACAGCAATAGATAAAATCTCCTAAACATAGCAAAATCAACGCCAAAAATAAAATCTTCCCAAAATACAAAACCCAAAAAGGGGAAAATAAAATTTCCCCAAAAAAATAAACAAAAAACAAAAAGCAATTTTTTAATTTAAAATTCCCCATTTTTTTCCAAAAAGAATTAAAAAAACCCTTTTAAAATAAGGGAAAATAAACCAAAATAAAATTTAAACATGAAAAAAAAAAAATAAATTTTTAAACCTAGAAAATAAAAGGTGATTTTAAAATTTTAAAAAAACCAATAGAATAAAATTTTTTTAAACAAAGGGGCCCCCCCCCCCCCCCCCCCCCCCCCCCCCAACCCCCCCCCCCCCCCCCCACCCCCCGGAAAATGGGCGGGTTTAAAAAAATCTATAAACTGGGCCCCAAAAAAAGAAAAATGTAAAATGGTCTTAAAAAAAAGCAAAAAAGAAAAGGAGTTAAACCCAAAACCCAAAAAAGGCCCTTGTAAAATTTAAAAACCTTTAGGAAAATCCGCCCCCAAAGGGGTAAAATTCCCAAAATAAAACACAATGAAAAATTCCCAAAAAACTTTTTTTTAAAATTTAAAACGTAAAAAAATCCCTTTAAATAGAAAACCCCTTCAAAGGGGTTTTTGCACCACAATGATTAGCTTTAAAAAGAAAGGTAAGAAGATATTTGATAATGGGAGTGGAAAATTACATAAAGGGTCCCAGTGTTTTTGATTATGGGGTCAAGTAGCTTGAAGGGTCCCTGCATGTTAAATCCTGAAAGTTGAATGGGACATTTTACATTGTAAGGAATGATATGATATGAGAGGGCAAAATCGAATGAAGAGGCACGAGTCTTAAGTGTAGGTAGGACTTTCTACAATTACATGGCTTTTTTTAGGAAATTAAAAACTCTAACATGGGCAAAAATTTTTTTTTCAACAGGCCAGACGATAAAACAAAAATTTTCCTAAACCCCCCCTTTTGCCAAAAGAGGAAACGCAATAGGGGAAAATTTTCCTTAAATAGCAAAATCAGAACAGCAATAGATAAAATCTCCTAAACATAGCAAAATCAGAACAGCAATAGATAAAATCTCCTAAACATAGCAAAATCAGAACAGCAATAGATAAAATCTCCTAAACATAGCAAAATCAGAACAGCAATAGATAAAATCTCCTAAACATAGCAAAATCAGAACAGCACTAGAAACTTCTTTTTAAAAATGGGCAAAATCAGAACAGCAATGCATTTAGTAATACTTTTAATTTATCTTTGTTTTTCTTTTTTAAAAGGGTAATAAATTTGAAAAAAAAACCCACTTTAATTTAAATAAGGGTTTAGGTTAAAACAAAAGGGGACGGGGTCCTTGTTTATTTTTTCCAGGGATCTTATATTTAAGTTAAAGTACCTGTAGAAGTGCATTTTGTTTTTATACTTAAAGGGGTTTTTCCCCCAAATTTTAGTTTTAAAAAACTTGTGGGAAAAAGGTAAAAAAAGACTTTTCCCTAAATACATTGTGTTCTGTTTTTTCCCTTTTTTTTGGAGATGGGGGTAGATTTTTTTCAGAAATTGCCCTAAAAGAGTTGTCTCTCGAAACGGGGGTTTTACTATTTATTTTTTTGCTTTTTCATTTTTGGGCCCTTGATTTTTTTTTTTGGGGGTCTAATAAACCACAGTTTAAAAAAAATTTTTTCTTCAGGGTGCTGGATTTAAACCAAAAAGTTTGCAGAGTAGATTATATCTATTGTTGTTTTCAAAAGTTTTTTTCTAGGTTACCGCCCATTCTCTTTTGCTCTGATTCTTTTTAAGCCCCCCCTCTAAACCCCTTGGGGGAGTCACCCCCCTGGGGAGTGTTATCTTTTAGCCCCAGGCTTTTGCAAAAATTTTTTTTTAAAAAAATATAGGGACATATTTTTGAATATTTTTTAAAGACATTGCTTTGTTGATTTATCTTTGGTCAGGAGGATAGAAGATTTTTCTCCTTTAGGGGGCACAATTTTTTGGTTATGACCCTTCTCTCCCACCTTCCCTGCTCTCTCTTATCTTCATTTCTTCCCAAGGGTACTGTTTACTCATTTATCCAAAACCCTGGTGAGTCCCCTCATAGTTTTTTCTAGTAATGGACTTTGAAAAATTCTCCCTTTAGCTAAGTAAAAAATCTCTTTTAAAACTTTGAAAACCCGAGTACTACAAATTTATAAATCTCTTCCCTTTGTTTTTCAGTGTAACAGGAATGCTGAATGCCAAATTTCTGATATTTGACTCGCCAAAAGTCTGAAACAGCATGTGTCATTTAAACTGGTTGTGAAACTTTTCCTTTGGGAAACAACCCTATAAAATTTCAAGTTTTTTTAAATGGGGGCCCGGGGGCAACAGGGAGGCAAAGGTAGGGCCCAAAAGCCCGGGTCCCGCTTCAAACCCCGAAAGGAAGGGGGGGGCAAGAAGGGGATGAAAATTGGGTGATTTTTACATTGGGAGGGGGGGGGGCTGGGGGGCTCTACCTGCCCTTTTTTGGGCCCAGGGCACCCGTATACTTTTTTCCCCGCCCCCGCTCTGCCCTTTTTGGGGCAGGACTATTAAAACCTTTTTACCCTCATGTCACTGTGACATGCTCGCTTGGGGGAAAAGGGGAGCCCCGTTATACCCAAAACTACTGTAGGAAAACCCCCCCCATCCAAACCAGGCTTTAACCCCGAGGTGGCTATGGCTTTGTGGGAAACGTGAAGTGAGGAAACCCCTTTTAAACTGGGCTTTTTGTTTTTTTGCACCTTTTTTAAATTCTGCAGATTTCCCACATTTTGCTAATGAAGTTTTAATTCCTTTTCCCAAAATTTCCACTTTCTGGGAGCTCCACATTACTACACGCTGGTCGGGGGAAACTTTAAACCCCTTGGGTTTTATTGTTGGGTTGCGGTTTGATGGTTTTTTTTACAATAGCGTTCCGTTTCAAATTTACAGGTGTCACAAAAAAAATGGATGGCTGGAAAGGGCCCGACCTTTTAAAATGTCTGTTGCCAGAAGGTTTCAGTTTCCTTTTTGATTCTCCCTTTAAAAACCCTTTTGGGGTTTAAATTTTTGGGGGAATGTATAAAAAAACTGTATGCCCTTCTATGGTTTTTCTGGGGTTTTAGTGGGTAACACAAAATGGTTTTTTTGGTGTGAACAATACTTTCCCAAAATGGGTTGGACTACCTAATTTTTTCCCTTTTAGGGGGTTAAGGGGAATTTTTTGGGTTTTTTAGATTTGGGTGGTTTTTTTGAAGATACCCCCAAATTTTATCGGCATAGGGGCATAACCGAAATCTGCACATCTTGAATTGCCCCTTGAAACCCGCCGTGGTTTTTTGGGCATAATAATACGGTCTTCATTTTTTTCCCCTTTGTGATATCCCAAAAACAGTTTGCTTTTTTTTTTTCCAACCTTTCATATAAGAACATGAGACATAAGAGAACTTGTTTTTTGCCAGGCAAAATGTACTTTTTTTTTAATGGTGCCATTGACCATGCCAAAACTAATTTTGGGGAACCCCCCCATAAAAAATTTTTGGGGGGGAAATGTTTAAAAAGAAAATACTTGGCGTTTTTAAGGTTTTTTGGGGGTTTATTTTTTTGGCGTTTTTCCCATTTGGGTTTAATGATTGGTTTTGCAGGTGGGTTTTAATTCCCGGGGGTAACCCAAAAAAAAACTCACCCGGCCCCTTTTTTAGGTAACCTGCTAAAGTAAGGGGGTTTGGAACCCCCCTTTTTCCCTTCGAACTGCCCCAATTTTTCGTGGATAGATTCCACAAGGGGGTTGCAACCCAAAAATTTTTGGTACCCAAAGGGGCCCCAAGGGGTGCCAAAAAAAAATTTTTCCCCCCAACCCTGACACCAACCCCCAAATGAACCGTTGAAAAAAAGGAAGGGTGGGTCCTGTTTTCATGTTGTTGACGCCCCAAAAAATTTTGACCCCTTCCTTTCCCAAAATGTGCAGCGAAAAACGAAGATCTCAGGGCCAAGGGAAGTTTTTCCCAAATTTTACTGTCCAAAATTTTGATGGCTTGGGGAAATTTGGAGCCTTTTTTTTCCTGTTCTTTGCTGAAAGGAGTGGCACCGGTTTTGGTTTTTTCTGTGCTGTAGGCCCCCTCTGCCTCAAAGTTCGCCCCCCTTTCTGTGCGTTCAGAGATGTCTTTGCCTCCTTTTGGGTTTTAAGGGTGGTTTTTTTGAGTACTGGTTTCCTTTTTTATCAGTCGAACCCGTCTGCCCCTTCTCCCTTTTAACCCCTGGCATCAACAAGGCCTTTCCGCCCACAGGACTGCCGCCTCACTGGATTTTTTTTTCCCTTTTTGAACCTTCTCTGTTTAAAACCCAGAGATGGTTTGCGTTGGGAAAAAACCAGGAGGATTTAGAAATTTCTGAAATATCAGAAAAGCCCTTCTGGGACCAAAAAACCCCTGCCCCGTTCCAAAAGGGACTCAAAAAACCCTTTTTTTTCCCCCCTTTTATGTCGGTTTGAACCCGGGAGATTGTCTTTACCCTGTTTTACATGCCCAATGCACTGAGTTGCCGCCCTGTGATTGGCTGATTTTGAAATTAAGTGTTAAGAGCAGTTGGACAGGTGCCTAAAAAAGGGGGCGGGGAGGGGTATATAGGGTTTTCTTTATGCTATAGCACTTTAAAAAAAAAAAAAAAAAACCTTCTCTAACTCTTAACTTTGTGCTGCGGCGCCATTTTATGGGATAAATAACTTTTTGGTTCTTATTCCCATAGACAGGAGTGATGGCGCATTTTTTGCAGGCTCAAGTACAGTTTTTATTGGTACCATTTTGGGATACATGTGAGTCCCTTTAAAAAAAAACATTAAAGAACATAGCAAAATTTGGTTTAGGGTGAAAAGTTAAAAGGGGTTTTTCCAAAATCCCCATTTAATTTCCTCCTGCTTTCCCCCCTCTAGCCTTTTGTGTGGTCAGGGAAAAGGGGGATGTTTTGATTTGTTTGAATTTCGTATTATGTGACCAGCAGGAATGACATCCCAAAGGCCCTTTTCCCCTCTGTTTGTCAAATAAAGGTTGTTTGTGTATAAACCTTTTGAGGGAGCTGGGGTAAAACTTTTGGCTTCCCCGCACAAGTTTTCCTTAGTTTTAAACCCTGCAGAAAAAAAACTGGGATTTTTTTCCCCTTTATTTAATGCACAGACCCCATTTTGGGGTTTCCCTTTTTTTTTAAATTTTCCCCTGTTTTCAGTAAATTTCTAAGGAGTACAAAGGAAAGGGGGAGGTTGGGGTTGACAGCACATGGGGGGTTGAACACTCAGTAGCTTTCCTGAGGGGCGGGGAGGTTAATTTTTCTTGGGGCATGTGCAACCAGGATGAGGAGCTTTCAGCCTGGGCGTATTTCCCCGGAGCCCAGTGTTTAAAAAATGGATCACTAAAGAAGAAACTTTAAAAAAAAAGTGAGCGAATTTTTTTTTAGTAAATTTAAAGGTTTGGAAAAGTTTGGGTTTTTCCCTTTGAAAGTTTCCCACGTAAATTTTTTTGTGGCAAAAACCCCTTTTAAAATATTTTTACCAGGGTGGAGTCAGGAAGGAATTTTTTCCCTAAAAAAGGGGGGACAAATTGGGGTTCTACCCCATGGGGGTTTTTGCCCTTCCCCTGGATCAAACCCTTTTGCAAAACGGCTGAAAATCTATGGAAAGTCGGGCTTTTTTTGGTTTACAAACCCATGTAAAATTTTCTTGAAAGGGAAAAAGAGGCCCCCCACCCGGAAAAATAGGATTGTTCAGGGGTGCTTTTTGGAAGGGATATCCAGTCCCCCTAGACCATGAATTAACGAAAAAAAACCCCAGACACCCAATAAAATTGCAACAAGTGATAGTGATTTTTTCAGCTGTCGCTCCAAACGGTGCCTCCCTTTTTCCCCATTTTCCCGATACTTGATGAAGGGCCCCATTTGGCCAAAAAAAGTTCTATTAAATTCGAATTACATGTCTTTTTTGTCAAAAGGGTATTGGAAAAAAAAACTCTGGGGGGGGTCTGTCTTTTTTGCCCCGATTTTAAATAAAAAATTCCCCCTTGTTTCAATAAAAGTGGTTTTGCTGTGGGCTTTTTTTTAAAAACTATGTTTTAAAATTTTGTAAAATATACCCTTTTATTATCTGCCCAAACTTATCTTGAAGGGGCCCATTTAAGTCTTAAACCCTGAGAGTATTTTTTTACAGTGCAAGAGAATCCCATGATTCGAGGGCCCGTGATATTTGCTTTTCGGCTTTTCCCTTTTTTTGATCAAAACTAAAGCAAAAGAAAAGCTTTGAAAAAAAGTTGAGATTTTCTTTCGTGCATGATTCACGAAAGTGTTATTGTCAAGTTTACTACTTCCCATTTAATTTGTTGAGGCAAAATTGCATAAAAGGGAAAATGATGCTCGCTCCTTTGGGTGGCCTTTTTACCCAAAGGGGCCGGTTCCCCTTTTAAAAAGTATATGATTTTGGGAAGATGCCCAAAGTTTTTTTATAGGAGTGCAAAAAATTGCCAAAAGAAAGGGGTCTATGTGGGGTTAACTTTGGAGGGGATTTTTTATATTGTTTAAAAAATTTTTTGAAAAGTGCAGAATTGTATAAAGGCTCGCTTTGGGGGTTAAAACAAGAGTGGATTAGTACAATGGGCCAGGGTTCCCTTTTTTAGAAAATATAGGGGTTATAGGAGGGGAAAAATTAACAAAAGTGCCCCTTATTTTATGTTAAAGGGATGCCCAAATTGTCAAAGAAGGGGGCTAATAAGTTTGGGTTTAAAGGGGGGTTATCGTTTGAAGGCTGCTCGGGGCTGTCCAGCTAATTTTCTCAGATTGAGTTTGAAATATACAGGGGCGTGGTCTCCTGTCAGCAGGCCTGTCTCTCCTCCCAGGAGGCGTGTCTCCCCTCACTGAAGAATGTGACTCATCTATTTTGTTTTAAAGCAGGGGATACAGAAGGTTGTCTGGATATAACAGCTCTGTAGCTCCTGCATGCTTATGTCTGCAGCCTTGAGGCTCCAAACTCCAGCAAGCAGCTGTCATATGTCTTAGTTTACACACAACTGAAAGCCTGCAGCTAAGATCTCTGCTTCCTGTCAGTGACATGTGGAGAAGCAAATCAGCTTTCAGAGAAGGCCCTGCTAATCTTGTAACTGACTTGGGCTGGTGGTGCAGTGGGTAGAGCAGTGATAGACTTATTGTTTTTACAACGAAGGGGTTTGGAGTTCTAGTCCCTCACAGGGTATATTCTACACATATGTAGAGAGACCTAAAATATATATGTTAATCTCTATAATGATATATATACACATACAGGGCTCCCCTATTATCATTTCTCATCCCCAGAATTATGCATTGTATCACGTTGTTGGAAGTGCTTGGTGTGACTGCAAGGATGGGACACTATATAGGGGAGCTTTGTGTGTGTGTATATGAATAAAATTATAGATGTTCACACATATATTTTCATATCTTTACATATGTGTATACATTTTAAATAAAAAAAAACAAAACACTACTGATGGGATTTGAACTCCCAACCTCTGTCTTGTAGGGCTGATCACCTAAGCACTACTCTATACAAGCAGCTTATGCAGACACAGTGTTGAATCATTATGTTATACAATACAGGTGATGACGTCATAAGGAGGCGGGGCTTGCATTTGATCTGAGGAACAGAATGCCTTCTTTTCCAAGTAGCAGCTTAAGGACTGGATCTGTGAGGAGGTGAATCAACCTTTGGCAAAAGCCCTTAAACAGCCAGTAATTGCCAGAACATTGACCCTAAAGCTGGGAGATGTACATAGAGCCAGCAGACTTTGGTTTCACTATTGATTTTAACAGCTCAGAGGGGAGTAAACACAGAGTGTGCAGGCAGCCAATCACAGCGCAGGGGGCGTGGCCGGGGCGTTTCCTGTCTAGGGGCGTATCCCAACAAGCTGAATGAAATGTCAGCCAGCCAATCACAGTGCAGGGGGCGTGTCTAGGGTGCCAGAATCGACCTCGGGGCGTTCTGACCCAGCAACAGCAGAAATAAAAGACAGTTTTACAGAGATGCTTATATCTGCTAAACCAAGTGACAGAGGTAATGCAACCCAATTACAAAAGTGCTTATTTTTACTGTCCCCATAATCTGAGACATGATCTTTGTAACGATAAAACCCCTTTAAGTGCCAGCAGGCCTTTTTACAATTGGTCAGTGGTCTTCTTTAAGAAAATATATGATAATAAGCATTAAAAATTGCATGAAGGTGCCCATGCCTTTGTGATTATGGGAGTGCAAAATTGCAAAAGGTGTCCAGGTGTGTTTAGTCCTGGAGGGCATTTTTACATTGTGAGAAATTATATAATATGAGAGTGCAGAATTGCCTAAAGGCATGCATTGGTATTCAGCACCAGTCGGCTTTTCTAGTGGTCTTCTTTAAGAAAATATATGATAATAGGAGTGCAAACTTACATGAGGGTGTCCATGCTGATATGATTATGGGAGTATAAAGTTGTATGAAGGTGCGTATAAGTATTAAGCACTGGCAGGCCTTTTTCAAAATGGGCCAGTGGTCTTCTTTAAGAAAATTTATAATCATAGAAGTGAAAAATAGCATGAGGGTGCCCACTCGTATATGATTATAGGAGTGCAAAATTGTGTGAAGGTGGGGATAAATATTAAGTTCCACCAGGCCTTTTTACAATGGGATAGTGGTCTTCCTTAAGAAGATATTTGATAATGGGAATGGAAAATTGCACGAAGGTGCCCTTCTGTATACGATTATGGCAGGAAGATGCATATGAATGGTAAGTGCCAGCAGGCCTTTTTACAATGGGCCAGTGGTCTTCCTTAAGAAGATATTTGATAATGGGAATGGAAAATTGCACGAAGGTGCCCTTCTGTATACGATTATGGGAGTGCAAAATTGCAGAAAGATGTATATGAATGGTAAGTGCCAGCAGGCCTTTTTACAATGGGCCAGTGGTCTTCTTTAAGAAGATATTTGATCATGGGAGTAGACTATTACATGAAGGTGCAATGCGTATATGATTATGGGAGTGCAAATAGCATGAACGTGCCCATGTGTATATGATTATGGAAGTAAAAATAGCATGAAGGTGCCCATGTGTATAAGATTATGGGAGTGAAAATAGCATGAAGATGTCCTTGCACGGGAGAGGAGTGGGGCATTTCACGTTGTAAGAAATTATATGATATGTGAGTGCAAAATCGCACATGGTGCACATGAGTGTTAAGTGCAGGTAGGACTTTTTACAATATAATGGCGATCTACTTTGAAAAAAATCTACGGCTGGGTAACGTGATTGTCTAATGTTTTATACATCTGAGGGCAGAAGGTTTGGTGATTAAGAGAAAAGAACCCAATCCCACCCCGGAGTTTACTGCTGATACTCTGTGCGTATATAGTACTACACTAAAGATACATTAGGTTCTTCTTGATGTTGTTGCCGTGCAGGTTAAACAGCAGTTAAGTTAAAGTAGTTTATAATAAAAGGGTTAAATAAATCCCTATGGTTCAGGTAGTGACACGCAGACCAATCGCTTGAGTGTGCTCCAGTTTTGTAGCCCCTTGTAATCTACTCTGTAATGTATTAGAGCGCCGGGTCATGTGTGGGCTTTTTTTTTTGTAAAAAGGCTTTGATCTAATTTGCCGTTGACTGATGTCAATGTAGTGTCGGGTTTGGTGATAACTCGGGGCGTTTTCCCTAAAAGCAATTGATTTTAATGTTGGAAAAGCTTAGAGAAAAAGAGTTTCCTTGTGTTCCCAAGCATGTTGTTCCTCAACCTTAGGTCTCATATCAATCTTGGCACAACATTTATTTTAGTGTTTGGTTAAGAATCCATTGCTCTATTACTTTTTGGTATCATGGAGAAAACCCTGAAAGGGAAGGAGGTCGACAATTTAGAAAATAAGAATAAGGCCATGTTCACACGGCTTAAAAATGGGCGTTTTGATCCGAAATTACGCGCAAAAGTGGCCATTAGGGCTGAAAGGGCCCATTCATTACGGAAATCCACAGTTCTCTAGAGAACTTGGTTTCGTCTCCTCTCCCCGCTCGGTGAATACGCCCAGGGGGGGATAATTCATTCCCTTTTTTAGGGCGATAGCGCCGCTAGCAATGATTTCTAGGGCGGGAAGTGCGGCCCCCCGTCGCTCCCCCCGCTCCGGGCCCGGCCCCCCGGTGTAACTGCGGGGGTAATTGTCCCGCAGTTAACCCCGGGGGAAATGCCCAAATAGTTTAGATCTATTTTGCATTTAAAAAAAATTAAAAAAATTTAGAGCATTTCCCTGGTATGTTTGTTTGACCCTATTGTGTGTGGATCGGTATGGTACTTTACATGTATGATGCTGCAGACTAAGGCTGAGTCCCCACGGCACGGGACAAATACCGGCCGGTTATACGACTAGTACTTGTCCTGATTTAGTACCGATGAGCGGAGAAAACCCTCCCCCCTTCACTTGCACATATTCGTTGAAAACGGAGGGAAGAATGTGATGTAGAACGTTTTTTCGGGGGGCGCGGCGGGGAAAGAACCCCGGCGTAAAACCGGGGGGGGGGGGGAAGGGGGTCTGCTGCACGGGTTTTACATAGAAGCCCATTGTACTCATTTTTAGCCTGTTTTTCAGATGGTCTGCAAAACCACAAACCGTCCGAATACCCGTGCCGTGGGGACTGGCAAAGGGCAAAGTATAGATTTGGGGGGCCCCTTTTTTTTTGGTTGGGGGGAAACACTAGGGGGGGCAGTGCACGTTCATTTTATAAATGTGGGTATCTGGGGTCGATCCCCTCTGTTCACACATTCTTGGCCTATCCTAAGTTCCCTTCTAAAAGATGTTCCTGGTGTATTGCCAGAGGATGCCAACAAGTCAGGATTGGCAAGGGTATTAAGATGGAGAAGTAGGGAAGAAAACAGATTCTTTGTCTGGAGTAAGGGAAAGCCTGGCTACAACTAAGAGGCCATCAATAGGCAATTCCAAAAAACTCCTTGGGAATGTTGATTTCCACACCCAAATTTAAAAACGGATATAAAAAAGTTTAGTCATATTATTATTTTGACTATGAGCTAATATGTATAAAGGAAAAAAACCACCCATGCAGAGGGGTTTATAGAATGGGGGGACTCAATAAGGCCCGGGTAGGGGGCCCCGGGGGTTATTGAGCCTGTGTCTGCCCCCCAAAGTGGGAGGGTGCATGGGGCCAACACTACCATTGAGGTGGTCCCACAGATGCTAATTTGGGTTCAGGTCTGTTGAATTAAGGGTCGGGGTTGTACTTGGAAGTCCTGGTCTTGTTTCAAAAACCAATGTAGACATTTCTAGCCGTGGGGAATGTGGCATGTCTTGCTGGAAGTTTCCCATCGGCCCATGAAAGACAATCAGATGTAGGGGTGTTGTTCACAAGGTAAATTCTATCCAAATCAGTTGGATGTGACTTCTACATTGAGTGGCCCAGAGAATGCCACCAAAACATACCACAGACCATAATGCTGCTACCACCAGCTTGTGCTCTTCCAGCAATGGTTGCAGGGTTTTTGTTCTCGTGTTTTCACCGGACCCCCAATGACCTATATTGATTAAAGGGGTTTCTCCCCAAAAGGATTGCTTTTTATTTTAAAAGTCTTGCAAAAAAAGTATTTTGCAATATGTGCCCATTAACAGTGTCTACCTATCCCTAGATTCCCCTCTTTTTGGGCTCAGGTGCTATAGTACAGCCCTGTTTGATCTATCTGATTTGGCTTGCATCATATTGCTTAGTACGACCTGGTTCACTGCGTCTGTAAAAGCCGTAAACACCCCTGAATTAAAAATGAAAAAGAAAAAAGGACGTATCAATGTAGTAAACAACCCCCCTTTCAGAAAACGGATCATCAGAAAGGAAAACACTTTGCTTTTTAGCGAGGTCCAATTCAATAAAAAATTTAAGCATTTTCTGAGTTTCAATTTGGTTAGTAGAAAAAGCAGGGGCATCCGTCTTCTTGGAGTTGTACACGTAGGGTTACTGAACTTTTTTTTTTGAAACGTTTGGAAAAGCCTGGTTTGTTTTGGCGTGAGGTACCCCACTTTTAATGTGCAGCCCACCCTCACCATCTTCTGGCCCGACTTTTCCCCTTCCCCCTCAATGACGTGGTGCTCCGCAGTTTCCATGTTGCTTTTTCACAATGACACCATTTATCCACTCATGATACTCTTTCATCACAGCAGCTGCCAACAGTTCACAATGTTTCAGAAAACTGCACCCCTTTGGCCCCCAAGCCAATCCCCCTTTTTTCAACTTAAAAAATCGCCCCTTTTACTTAAAGGGGTTTTATCGTTTCTATTTTGGGAGCCGTTTTTCTGGTTGCTAAGCGGCTTATGAAATAGAGGGGGGGTGTTTTCCTCCAGAAAGGGGGTATCTTCCTTCTGCGACAGCCCCCAAAAATGTGCAAATGGATTCTTTTTGTTGAGCTGGGGGAAAGGTAAGGGGTTTTAGCTGTCAGGAAAAAAGGATCTTGGAGGGAAAAGTAAGTGTAATCCCTAGGTTAAATTTCATTTCTCGTCTCTCTACATACTTTGTAATTAGAATGGCATTTGGGCTTCAGATCTTGGGGAAAGTGGGCGATTTTTTTTTCTCTCTCTCACACACAGTGATATATCCTGCAGATTTTAACCCCTGACCTCTACAGATCGAGAAAAAAAATATACCTTTATTGTTTAGTTTCATGGGGCTGCACATGTCTCTTCTCTGCGCAGGACCTTTGATGCTGTCAGTGAAAAGAGCAAATCGCGCATAAGTCGTACTACCATGATTGCTGTTGTGACCAACCCCCCCCCAACTTTGTCTACCTACCACTGTTGCTGTCAGTGAAAACAGTCTCTTCTCTTCCTTTTTCTCTCTTTTTTTCTCTCTTTTCTCTTTCTATCTTTATCTCCCCTTTTTTTCTTTCTTTGGGCGCGACTCCCGTCCACAACCTCTCTCCTTTTCCCTCCGACGTGCGTTCCTGATTACGACTGGGGTCGGTAGCTGAGCGTAACCCGACTGGACCTCTCACTTCGTTTCCCCGACTAAAAATCGCGTTCTCTTTAAACCATAGCGCTTTGCTTATGGTAACCAAAGGCGGTTTCGTAGCGTAAAACCCTTTAAGCAGAAAAGGGGGGATTGTGTACAGCAGTATCAAAAATTTAAAAACCCACCCAGCAAGTCACCACATGTGACCTCCCTTTATAAACTACTAAGCGGATGTCAAAAGTAGGAAGTGGTAATAAAAAATTTTATGTGACTGACTGTGAGGTAACTATTTTTGACAGATAAACCCTTTTTTTAAAAAAAATTTTTTAAATAAAATTACGATGCGGCTTTACAGAAATTTTTTATCAAAAAATGTGGTGCCCCCTCCCCAGGCAAGGTGACTCGTTTAGATGGGGACCACTTACACATCTCCCCCTCTAGGTGCCTCTTCAGGCCTCCATACTTTTGGGGAATGTGGGTCCCCATTCTCTATTTGTTTGAAAGAGCCCCTTGGCGCTGTCTGCTGGAGGGAAAATGGTTTGGGCGTTGGGGGGATGTTCACACGGGTTTGGGGCGCATGCTGTATGGCCACAATACCCCGGATTTTTTGGGAAGCTTGGCGGGAAAGCGCCATGAAAAAATTGGGACATGTAAATTTCTAAAACCAAAGGTGTACAATATGATTTATTGTACGCCTGGGGAGAAGATGTTTGTTCATGGCACTCTACGAGAGCTGCAAATTTTACTGTAATTTTTGAAGCGTGGCTTTTCCCCACCGCGTTTAAACCCGTAATACGCGGCAAAAATGGGGTGCTCAAATACGCTTTAAGATAAGTGTGTGACATCCCTCTTAGGGTTTGTTCACAAAAATGTATTGTGGGGGCTTTCCAGTAAATTGTTTTCCCCCTTTGGGACTCCCCGCTAAAAAGGCGTAGTTCCTTTTTTTTTTGGCCCCCGGGGGGGCCCAGCAGCCCCCCGGTCCCATGGGAAATTTCATTTTCCCCAGTGCGTATTTCCCAAAGAGAAATTTAAACTGTAACTTTTTTCTCCCCCCATAAAAATGCGATTGTATTTTTCGAGCGGGGAGAGGAGGGTAATCCCTGGGTTCTCTTTAAAACCCGGAAATTTCGTGGGCCCCAATTCCTGCACGTAATAGACGCAAATACGCAGCAAAATTTGCCCCCCCAAAAATTTTCCCTTTGGGGAACATACATTTGGGGAGTGTGGCCTGATGTGGTGTAAAAATTTGGGATTTACCGGGTGTATGTCTTTGTGCTTTGGTGGGGCCCCGGGGTTGGTACTGTTTTTGCCGGGGGTCAAAATTGCTTTTAAAGGGACGGGCTTGCCATTTGGGGGCTCTGCTATCGGGTAAAAAATAAAAAAGGGGGTCATGATGAAGTTTCAGCGCAGCCTCAAGATGACGAAAACCACGTGCAACCAACGCGCTGCACCCATGTTTTTAATTGTATTGATTAGCAGCCCCACAAATGTGCTGGTCAGCATCGGCACAACTGCCTGACAAATACCAATGTTATCTATTAACATCAATATTAATGGCTGCACAGTTTTGCCAGTGTTGACCGGCAAATTCAGGCAGCCACTAAATAAGTCAATTAAAGTGATTTTAGTGTGGGGCGGGGGGTTCCTGGTGTTTTCCCAACCGCGCTGGGGGGGGGGGAAGGGGGGCCCCATGTATTTCCACCCAAAATCTCAGATGGAATTAGTGAGGAGAAATTTTTAGGTAAATTATTAGGGGGATTCTAGAGTCGGGGGATTTGGGAGGGGCAAAAGGAGTTTGGGGGGCCAAATTCCCCTACTACATGCCAGGTTTTCACTTTCTTGGCTGGTCTAGGGGTCCAGGTGCAGCTCTGGAGGTAATTACCTTTTAGTAATGGAGGATGTTGTTTGTGTGTGTAAAAATAAGCTTGAAGGTTGGATCTGACGCAGAGCACAGGTAGAAACTGCTGCCAGCCATGGACTTGATCCTGCTGACTTCTGACAGCGTGAGCTTACCTGGGATTTCTTTCTTATCTGAAGCTAAAAGATTAGTAGGAACTTGTGCTAAAAGGACTTAATATAACTTGATTTTTGTAGAAAAAAAAACCTATGTTGGAGTTTATGTGCAGCCGTCAAGTCCCTGTTAATTTATCTTTAATCAGTCATGTTCTCCTGCTTGTGCCTCCATCTCTTGAAGCCAGATTCCTACACTAGGAACAGGTCCTGTTGTAACAATATAAGGTTGGGAGTACAATCTATTAATGCAACCAGACTCGGACTGGCCCACAGGGTAGTAAGAGAAACCCCTGGTGGATCCCCGGGCATGGTGGGCTGCCTGGGGATGCTTTTCAGGGAGAAATACAGAAAATCATAGGCATGTACAGTAGCTGTAGAATGGGTGTCGGGGGTCAGCACCACTGGTTAGGCTCCAGGCACCCCAGTGCAACACCAAATGAAACTGATGAGCTGTGCTCCATGGGAGAGAATGGTACACCAGCATACCTCCCAACTGTCCCTATTTGGGAGGGACAGTCCCTATTTTTAACCCTTGTCCCTCTTAGCTCCATAAATGTCCCTCTTTTTCATTTGGGAAATAGATTTTCATCAATAAACCGACTCTCTTGCCTTACAAAGTATCTGATTGCTTCATCGCTGTATATCACATAACAACTTCCTTAATATTTCATCATTGGCTACAATGCAAACCTGCAAATGTCTCCCTTTTTGGTGGTATACGTATTTGGCTGTGGTTAGAGGCGTGCCTTTGTGTGATGTCACATGTTTGGGTGTGGTTGGAGGCATGGCCTAATCTGTCCCTCTTTGCAAAATCTAAAAGTTGGGAGGTATGCACCAGTAACAATAAAGGTCCCCCTATGTGCTTGTCATGATGTTATCTGCTCTGAGTGTAAATAGGAGACTGAAGTGGAATGTAAATAAATAAATATATATATATATATATATATATATATATATATATATATATTTTAATATATATATATTAATGACAATGTGCCCTAAGTGCAAAGACCTCGTATGTTCGAGGGTCAGAGCTAGTGACTGTGTTACTATGCAAGTGGCTCAGTACTAGAGACTGGGTTAGTTGCTGCTGACCACTGCATCAGCAGCTGTTGCATCAAGTTTTTGTCTGGGTGACAGCCACCGAGCATTGTTCTCTTGTTCATGTTGTATTTGCCGGCTTTTGAAAGTTGCCTTCAGGGAGATTGCATTGTGAAAATATTTGCATAATCTGCCCTCTTCCCAGTCATAGAAAAGCTGAATGACTGCTGTGGGGATGTGACGTTACCCAGCTTTTCTGGCTGCTGGAGAGGCGCCTGATGTCCAGGAAAACTGGATGATGCCACATCAGCACAGCAATCGCCTTTCTGTGGCGCAGACTGGGCCAATGGTAATCCCAGGGTGTGCGGAGACTAAGGGGCCATTCACACAGTATTTTTGGATCCGTTTTTTTGGTATCCGTGTTGAACCCGAAAATCGCATCCAGAAACACAGTGTCGATCGGATCCTAAATGGATCCAACGTGCAGCTGTGTGTTTGGATGCGTGTTGGCTGCAGCAGGATCGCACCCTATACTTTATAATAGGGCTCCTGCTGCCTCTTTCGGACCAAGAATTGACATGTAAATTCTTGGAACGAATCCAAA
>JAODAL010028968.1:0-52434 GCA_025379985.1 Phyllomedusa bahiana | reverse complement strand
GAAAAAAAAGGTTTATTTTATTCGATTTCATGTCGAATAGTGAGAAAAACATGCATGTGTGTATTTTTATATAGTGTATGTAAACCTCTGGTTTCAACTGTAGGTGTCACCTGGATTCTGCCTCTCCTCTCCCGTCACAGGACTTGAGTGAAAGAGAGTGTGTCCTGAGAAAATGACCTGTTGTTTACATCAAGTTTTTATGTTAAATAAGTTTTAAGAATATTTTTTTCCTTTTTTTGTGTCTATATATTATAGAGAGAGAAAAGAAAAATCTTGCAGTTCTCACTGTGGTTAATAAGCCTGATCATAGTCTGATATATCCTGTTGTGTAGAGATCACTTTTCAGCAGGTTCCTCATGATAACAAGTAGTATTAGGGTAAGGTCACGCAGCGTTTTTTAGATGCATGTTTGGATCCTAAGCGGACCCAAACACGCATCTAACAATGTGCAGTGGGATTTACATTGCTTTTCATGTAAAACACGCATCGCCGTTCAGACTATATCTTTCTGATGCATCTTTCGGATCCGTTCAAAGAATAGGCATGTCAATTCTTGATCCGTTTGACGCAGTAGACGCCCTATTTAAAAATATAGGGCGTGCTTCTGCTGCAGTAAAAACACATCCCAAACATGCACCACACTTTGAGCACGTCTTTGGATATGTTTTACACAGGGCTTCTGAATACGTTTTTGGATTGAAAACGTATCTAAAAGCTTACTAAAAAATGCTGTGAACATACCCTTTCAAAGAAAGGTGACGCCAATGTGTAGATAACACAGGTTTTCACTAACCACAATAGGTGATGGCCGCATCTTACCTCCTCCGCTTCTCTTTACATCACCTACTTCACAGGTCACTTGTCATGCCTAGCATGCTCTTCCATAGAAGTCAATGAGGCTCCTATGTAGGTTTTCAGTATTCACAATAGGTGATGGCCACAGCTCACCTCTACCTTCTGTCGGGACCAGGTAGGCAACCCAGGCATTACCATTAACAGACACAGTAGATAAAATCCAGGTGGTGCCTAAGTTTACTGAAATACGCCAACAACAATACAGCCTTAAGGGGTTGTTCACACGTTGTCTTGTGGCACATAATTTTGCTGACGTATGCCCTGAACAATGTAAGCTACACTTACAACGTGAACTACGCTACATCAATCACACGACGCGTTTTTTTACACGTAATATTGCGCACGTCCGAAAAGAATTGACATGTTAATTCTTGTCAGGCATATACGGGCCAACCAGTAGTAAAGTATAGGAGACAGCTATGTGTCTCTGGCTATTGGTTGAAATTACGTGCTTGCAGGCAACCTGTGCGCGCGCCATAATGCACCTTGTGAATACGGGCTTAACGTCATGCAAAAATACAAAACCCTACTCAGCTGAGCCCTAACTAAGCTGCGCACAGTCCTCACCATTCCAGGGGAACACCGAGTGGCCCTGAACATGCACCAAACACAGAAATCACGTGTTCCTCACATCCGTTCTAGCAATAGCGCTCCTCCAGACCCATCTGCAGGCACGTCTATGCACACCTTGTAAAGGCTGCATGTGCTCTAATTGGCACCCAGCTTGGCTCGAGACCCTTTCATTGCCAAACCAATCACCACATTCCCTGGAACCAGAGTCCGGATTCTGGAAAAAACCTATCTACGCTCAATCACTCTCCCTGTCTCACTTCCTACACAATGGCTTCTTCCCAGGTAGTGGAGCAAGGCTTGAAAACTCTTCCACTGAAATCAAAGAACATCTCCAGACTGTTGTCTTCTGCTTTATGGCAGCCAACTGGATCATAGATCTGTAAAATAAACAACATAAGAAGTTGTATTACATCCTAATTGATGAAAAAAAAAAATGTACACACAGCAATACGTGCAATAGCCCGAGCCGCTTTCTTCCTCATATAGATTTTTTGCCATTGTAAAATCGTGATGATACATGAGAACAATGATTTAACAGTATTTGCGAGGCATACTTCAGCGCAAATACGCAGTGTGAACATACCCTTAGTTGTAGATTTTGATGCAGTTTTCAATTCTGTGGAAAACCACCATTATTATTATTATTATTTTTTTTTTAAAGGGGAAAATGATCAAGTGGAGCCATTGGGTCATCCACCATATTCTGACCTAATTCTTTTATCCACAAAATATTTGCTGGATCATTCTCTTTCTAGACACAGTAATATATTGTGAAGGCTAACAATAGAGTTTAGGGTAGTACCCGGGGGGTACAACGCCTACCTGACCAAAGACTTGACCTGGCGTTTAGAGGCTATGGAGTAACATTTTTGCTTCACTTTTGCAAGTCTTTAAAAATGCCCTTCAGAGCTGTAAAATGTACGTCCCGAATCTTCAGCGTCTTTGTCTTATCGGTGTGTATTGTTTCCCAGCCGCCGTCGTGTAATTCTCTGACTCCTCTTCGTTCAGGTTTAGTTCAGCGCTGTGTGATCATACAAAGAGATGAGAATGGCTTTGGGCTGACGGTCAGCGGTGACAACCCTGTCTTTGTACAGTCGGTGAAGGAAGGTAAGCCTCCACAATTTCACATTTACTCTCCTCACTCTTATTTGTCAGGTATTGTTTCTTTCATGTATGCTTAGGGATATTATTCTATGTGAAAGAGCAGACATTATCAGATTAGAAGGGGTATTGTAAGATACATCACTGGGCCGGGCTCCACTTTCCTGCCTTTGCAGTGCACATTAAGACGTACCAGTGGGCTTCTTATTCGATGTAGCAAGCATCTGGTTTATTATACATGCCTTTTGTTGAGATTTGTCTTTGTTGCACTGTGTGAGGTAGACGTCTGCAGAGATAAGGAAGACTTGTTAATGGGAATAATGAAAGCGTTTGTATGCACTCTCATTAATACCCTCTGGTACACATTCTAATACGTGCTTAGTAAAAGAAGAACTGATGTTTAATGCCATAGGCATAGTATCAAGGGTCCTTCAGAAGTCACTAGACGTGTTCATAAATTCTAATATGAACTCAATTACAATTTGGTCTCTGAGCGCAGTTTCTGGGACAATGGTGATCATTTACTTATGCCTTGTTCATAATGGTCATAAGGCATTTTGGAGGGGGGAGCTGCAGACTCCATTCTCCCCACCGCAGAAGAAGGCGCAGCAGACCGTTGACCTGCACCCCCCCAGTCTTTTTTTTTTTTTTTTCTTTTTTTTTTTATAAGTGGTTAATAAACGGTGTTATCACTTTTAATTTTGCAGTGGTAATTTATGAGGTTACTGACTTCGGTCCAAGGTTTCTTTTCATTACACCGATATCGAATCTGTAACCTTGGTAGCAATCTCTAACCGGCTGTGATATCCAGCCATCAAGATCAGTTTTCTACTTAACACTTGTTTACCAATAGCTGTTCATATTGATGTCATGGCTTCCTCTTTAACCACCGCTATGACTTGGATGCCATTAAAGGGGTTTTGCCACGAAGTGAGTTCCTTATCTCCTTATCAGCTCAGGGGTGATATCAACTCATGCTGAGTCATGAATGCTGCAGGGGTGAGAGGGAGGGGGTGAGCAGAGAGTGAGGAAGAAGGGAGAGTCTCAAAAGTTTACTCAAATAATATAATAACAGTGGATTCTCTATAAAGCAGACACTCATACACTGCACATTTCTCCCCAGCCCCTTTAAAGCTCATTCATGTTCCCAGCCATCATATAAGAAATGCAAACACGCAAGCGGGGCCAGATCAGCTCCTCTGGTCGTGTCTAATGTAAACTTTCAGGTAACTAAGGGGGACTGAGCAATGCTGTAGCTCTCACAGGCTTCACTTTTTTTGTAATCACATATTTTTTAGAAAAGTGATTAAATACCCATTTTGGAGGATCCCACGTCAACATTACGTCGTGGCAAAACCCCTTTAAGGAATAAAGGGTTGAAATAGTTTCCTATGTGGATTTTTTTTCCCATGGAGATGGAGCACCACAGACTTCAGTGTTCTTGACATGGAAATGCTTTTTCTTTGTACTTGACCATAATGTCATCACACAATACACCACAGCAATATAGTAGTTGTTAATTTAAAAGAAAATGTAGCAGAGGTAACTGGTATTTGTAGTTTTAAGAAGTAAATCTTGGGTATTAATTCATTTTATTCTACTGTAGATGGAGCTGCCATGCGAGCTGGGGTGCAGACGGGAGACCGTATCATTAAGGTAAGATAGATTTTAAATCTTGGTGTGCTGGTTTACTTTAAATTATGTTGCAATATACACACGCACGTGTGTTAAGCAAAAACAACCTCCAATTATCAAATGCCCTTAAATAATTATCATCAAATCTGACCACCCCGAAAAAACTTACATTTTGACAATATGCTGGTCTGGAACAGGTGTCTTTCCTCCTTGGCATTATATGAACAGAAATCAGCAGTGATCTTAAAGAAGCAATTGTTGCTGCTTCTCAAGCTGGGAAGAATTTTTTAAGAAATATAAATTTGAAGTCCATCATTCTACAGTGAGAGAGTTTTAACCACAAGTGGAAAACAATTAGAGGGATAATACAGCACTTGAAAGGGTACTGCAGGGTCATTACACACAGAGTAACCGTGTTAAACTAATCCTACATCCAAAACATGTATAATTGACACATTCTATCACACTGTTGTGCCCTATGTTCTCCTCCTTAGTGCAGCAAGAGTATGCATGGCTTCAATAGCAGCTTACATGGGTAGCAGACTACAGTTCCCATCATGCATTGCTTATGGGAAACAGCAGAAAATATGAATTTTTTGTGTGTTGAAGATTTTTACTTTGTACTGCACACTTTCAGTAGGAGCCAAGTTTTGTGTACTGGAATACTCCTTTAAGACAGTTGACAATCTTCTCAGGAGTAGCCCTTCAAACAAATTCAGTCGAAGATCAGACTGTGCAAGGCCAAAAAAAATTGTAAAAAACCTAAAAGCTACATTCCCAAATCTCCCGGCATCAGTTATGTTTAAGAGGACCTGTGACGTCTAACAGGTCTGTTTTAGTAAATACTTGTGTGTCCTGGGAAATAGTAATTCTGGTGCAGCTTTATCTTAGCTTTATATTTTGCTGTTCCTACGTTAGGGTGCTTTTACACGGAGCATTTATGATGCTTTTTTTGGTGCGTTTTTGATTAAATGCTGTGTATTTCTGCAAAAAACAAAAAAACGCTCTGTGTGAAAGCACCGTTAGTCCTTTTGGAAATATGTTATTACATCGGTCAGATGGTTGTTACCATTTCAGTTTTCAAGGGGTGCTTCTTTCCACACACTGACTCTGTCAGACCTGATTCGACAATAATAGACTGTGCAGGGCACATCCCCAGTTAGTAATACCAAAGTGACGGATTGGTAATGTGTTTGTAGGAGGAGTAACGGGGAAAGTACACAACATAGAGGTCTAAGGAAAGATTCTTCACAATTATTGTTTCACAGTGAGCAATAGTATTTACTAAAACAGACATATCAAGAACAGCCATGGGTCCCCATAGGTTCATCACAGTAGAATTGGCTCCTTGAAGGGTTATTCCCACTTTAAAGATTGGTCCTAATTAGTTGAGTCATAGTTTTTTTTGCAAATTTGTAAAGTGAACTCGTTAACAGTTCTGTTTTTCTCTGACTTTTTCCTCTCTCCGTCCATTGCTGTAGTTCTCAGCCATTTGTGTACGTGCCCACTTGTGCATGCGTGTTGACTCCCTGCCACTGATTTATAAATCAGTTGGGGAGGGCAGCACATAGAGCCACCGAAGGCTTGTGACCCTGCATGGGGACATGGTACAGGCACAGAAGAGTTGGAGGAGGAAAGCCGGGACATTGCGCCATAAACAGCGGCTGCTTACTGCGATGTCTGAGGGTGCTGTATCGATGTCTCTCCGGTCCCATTGAGATCCTGGCCTCCTGCTATCGGAATCAGTGCGGCATCATGTGCTGAAACCTCCACTCCGCTGCCGAACAAGAGAAGTCAAAGGTGCTGGAAGTAGTGGCTCCTACTCTGCGCCGATGTCTTATCAAAGCTGCATGAGGGAGAACCCTGAACGCCGCCGGGAGATATGCACTGACGCCAGTAACAGGAGACTGGGAGCCCAAGGGTACCGGGAAGACATCGACACAGCGCCCTCAGACATCGCAGTGAGCAGCTCTGTGCCTCCGGTCTGTAGTACAAACTGCGCCTATTGATAGGATGCAGCTATTTTCCTATGTTCAATACTCTATTGCTGCGTCTCAATGCTGATTGGTAATGTTTCCATGGCAGCATCAGAAGCACGCACACATAGAAGTGTGGTGATGTAACACTCAAAACAGAAACCACCCCTTTTGTAAAGTGAGAAAACAGCATGAAAAGCTGAGGTGAGACAACCCCTTTAAGGACCACAATGCGTCTCTTGTCGGCAGGGCGAAAATGATCTGGCGTTTGTGTCCTGTGTTGGATGAAGGTATCAGATGACAGCCAGCACCCTGCTCTAATGGTGAACAGTGGGCACACATCGGATCCGTCATGTTTAACCCCTTAGATGTCATAGTGAATAAAGACCGTTTCAGCCAAGTGGTTTTAGTGGAGATGGATGAGGAGGATTGGGTTCCCTTTCATATCTCATTGGCAACCACTGCAATGCTACAATGTGTTCCCAGAGAACTGTGTCATTTACATGGTGGCTGGGGACCTAATGAAATCCTCCAGGTCTGAATTATGCCTTTACTTTTTAGTCCCTGCCTTCTGTAGGGTACAGTAGGATGCCTGGTAGTGCTAGAAAGACAGGTATAATATAATGCTCTACACAAATAAGGCAGTGTATTATGTCGCCTACTGGGACTGGGCCATACTGCACATAATGCCATGTTTGCGTCCATCTGTTTTCGCCAAACACTTTAGCTACTGTCAAGCATGGTGGTGGAGGGGTGGTGATTTGAGCTTGATTTATGAACACATGAGTCCATCTACCCGCCAGCTAAAGCTTTGCTGAATCTGGGTCATGCGACATGACAATGATCCTATCCATACCAACAAATCTACAATAGAATGACAGAAAAAGCCCATACCTCAACTCAATAGAAGTGCTGTGGCAGGATCTTAAGAGAGCTGTGCATAAATGAATGCCCACAAACCTCAATAAACTGAAGCATCGTTGCAAAGAAGGGTAGGCCAAAATTCCTCCACAGTGAAGCCATAAAGGCAACAATTACTTGGGTTATTGCTGCTTAAGGTGGTTATGCAAGCTATTGATTCATGTGGTGTACTTAATTTCTCACACATGGCTTTTCCATTTTTGCTTCATTTTTGTTAAATAGTTACACCGTGTAATTTACTTAATGTTAGATCTTCTAAGGACCAAATGTTATGTTTTTGTTTTTTTTTGTTTTTAAATTCACTCTTTCTCATGACTATAGATGAAAAATGTCTCAGTAATACAAATTGGTGCAGACAACACCATGTGTTAGATGTAGAGTAATAGGCCACATGTATGTGCTCTGGCCATCACTTTTTATGGTCAGAAACGCTGGACATTTGGCATTTAGTACTTTAAACAAACTTGGCTAATGATTGGTCAGATCATACATTGTAGAAGGGTATTCTAATGGGTCTAATGTTATACTCCGGTGCTCCATACTAGAAAATAAAATACAAAATCTTAGCTAGCCAGTACATATTAAGTGTATTTTATATGTGACTAAAATGTTCTTCCTTCTCTGTCATACTTGCTAGATAATTTATAACATTTTTGTATGCTTATTGTTCCCTTTTATTGCATACATAGATTGAGCCAATATACACCGTAGCACTTGTCCCACATTCGCTTACATCCATGCATGTTTTTTTGAGAATATATTTCACCTTTTGTTAAAGCTTTCTATTTCATCTTCTATCGCTTTCAGGTTAATGGGACCCTGGTCACACACTCCAATCATCTTGAAGTTGTAAAGCTTATAAAATGTGAGTATCTTTCCTACTTCAATCAACCAAAATTGTTATGCATGTATCAAGATTTCCCCCATACTCTGGAACTCACTGCCCCAATACATCAGACTCTCCTCCACGGTCACCAGCTTCAAAAGCAACCTGAAAACCCATCTCTTCAGGATGGCCTATAACCTACAACAACCACGCTATCACTACACCCCACAAACATGCCTGCCCTTCACCTTCTGTCTCTTTCCCCGCAATTCCGTTGCAAATTGAAAGCCGTTCGCGAGGCAGGGTTCTCCTTCCCTCTGTGCCAGTTAATTGGCACATATTGTCACCATTGTGCTTGTTTGACTTATGTTATGTTTGTAACCTCCTTGAATGTACAGCGCCCTGGAATCAATGGCGCTCTAAAACAAATAATAATAATAGTTGATAAAAGAAATTGGACCATTTTAAACCGTTACGTGTTTAAGATGCTAAATCAGAGTAAACCACCTTTAAGAGGTATTCCCTCCATATAAATTGATAGCATATCGGTATAAGCCATCAATGTGTTATAGCTGTGGGTCCCACCTTCTAGGACCTGCACCTATCTCGATAACCTGCTCCAAAACGTCTCCATTTTGAGTGGAGAGATGATCAAAATCTCCTATAGTACAGCCGAAAAGAATTCCCCTTTGAAACGTTATTAACACTTTCATAATTTGTTTTGAAAATTACATTGTGGCCGTGTTTTTCTTTCAGTTTAGCCTGCAATAACATTCTGGACTAAAAAGCATTCTGGTCATTTACATTTGTGTGTCTGTTTTTGGTCTTTCTTTGGTCTTAATATCTCGTTTCTTTCTTCTACACAGCCGGCTCCTACGTGGCTCTAACAGTTCAAGGTCGACCACCTGGATCTCCACACATCCCTTTATCTGAGAGTGATCCGTTCACTCCATTGCACATGTCCCCGGTGAATCATGGACACGGACCCTTAGAAAGAATAACCACCCCCATCTTAATGGGGGTAAGTATTTTCATTATCCAAAGTTCTATTAGTCAGCATTCCTGAATTTTTTTTTTTTTTAAAAAACAATCCCCCCCCTGTTCTGTCAAGCTGTTAATTTTTTTTTTTTTTTTTTATATAATTTTGGTTAAATTTTTGTGTCCAGGGTGGATTTGATATAAATCTAACTGATTTAAATCACTAGTCAGTAAGGCTTGATTTAAATCAGTGATTAAATCAAGTTTCACCTAAACAAGTTTCTTGCTAATTTAACAAACAATAGATAGAAGATTTTTAGAATCACTTTTTATATTACTTTTTACCTCCCCAGTTTTAATGGTTAATCATTCAATTTGACACCATTGTTCTGGTTGTACTTAGGAAGGAGAAAAAATAATCCTGAACTTAACAATTTAAATAGATTTATTCACTGAAACATAACAACATACAGCATAAGTTATTTGCTTAAAAACAAACATCCATGTTTGTTAATTAATTTGGCTAAACAAAATAATATATATATTTTAAAGAAACTTAGACTTCAGCCCACCGACCATGAAAAAAACTTAAATACACTGTCCCCTGCTGTCCTCTGTACATCACTGTCGTCATCGTTCTTCATCATCTCTTCTTTGTTCCTATTCATAATCGTGGAAAAGAAAAACAAGCTTTTCCCCTGCTATTAATTGGGTCCCAACCGATTTCACAATTAAGAAATGAATGAGTACCAAAGGAAGAGAATATTCATTCACGCCATGCATAAGAAGCGACTGCTGTTAAAAGTGAAAATCATTACTTGAACAGTCCTCTAAAACCAAGCGCTTAATGACCTTCCACCGATTTTTACTGGTGTGACCTTCCTTAAAATAATCCTTCATAAAACATATATTCATGAATGGTTCCCCCCATAGCTCTGAAGTTATAATTATAGTTGGCATTAAGATGGATGATTCTGGATAGCCCCATGACCCATAGCTAACACCTCTTCCTCAGCACTTAGGTTTTGACCCTGATATGGATATTGACAATATTTGCCAAAAATGAGCTGATTCCAGTGCTTGTCCATTCTATTGTTTACGCTTGTAATTAATTCTGTCCATTGTATTTTTCTGATTTTAAGTGTTCACTTCAGTTCCTCCTTCCAAATTCACAACAGCAATCCGCAATACAACAGCTATTTTTCAGTATTTTGTTTAATCTGAGAGAACGGGATTCAGGAAGCTCAGCATAATGTTCAACCTTTCTCTCTTAAGCCCACTGTTGAGGATTTTGTCCGTGACAGTGCCATCTAATTTTATCTCGATATTTTATTCCCCCTTTTCACAAAGTGTCCCATTCAGAATAGGCCAGTTTTTGATATACAGCTCAAATACAGTCCACCACAGAGTTCCATCTAACATCTTGTGGGAGCGTTAGCTTGTTTCCACCCATCCTTTTCAGAGCTGCTGCCGCAAAATGATTATTACCGGAATATTTACATTTCAACAACATAGCCTTTATTTCTGGAACACTTAAGTCTTTGGCTAAGAGGTGCAGCAAAAGAGCACCTGCAACCATATGTTTATTAGCAGCTTTGTAATCCCTCCCTGCACTTCCTACATCTCTTCTCATCTTGGATAACCGTGTATGCAGCTTGTCAGTGAACAAACTGCGTACTAGAATTTGAATTTTGTTCACATGTCTTATAGCTTTTACTGCCGACTATCCTTGTAAGTATTCTGCAGTGTGTGCATTTCGAACGTATCAGTTGTTGTGCACAGGAAGACTTGACTTCTTCTGTTTGTTATACAAGCACATACAATAAGATCATTGTGGACATTACTCCACCCATCAATACTTAGGTTTAAACAATTTACCCTCCAGAGCTGTTGCACATTGCTCCATTCACAGTCATACTCTGATCAGCAGCTTCACCTAGCAACATCACTACTGCTGGTGACTGTATCCTGGTCTCAGTGTGACTGAACCAACTTAAAGAAATGTAGGGACTCAGTCAGACAGGAAAAAGAGTTCGTTGCATAAATAAACTGGCAATTTTTTTTCATCAATCAACTTATTTCTTTTTTTTTTTTTCCAAAACATTCACCCCCCCCCTTTTTTCTAATCTGCTAGTTCTTATCACCAACCAATCTATGGTGTGTTTCCAGGAGGTAAGGTTTTTTCTCTTACCTTTGGGTGATGGTGATATTGGCTGTGGGTGTCTGAAGATGATGCTGCTGCCTAATGAAGCACTATCCTGGATGGATAACACTGAAACTGTAGAACAGGATGATGGAAGATCCTAGGAGTGGATAGTTTCCAGAATCCATGAATTCCCCTAAAACAAAAAAAGATCAATGCCAGTAATTTTATTGTTTATACATTACTGCTTAATTGTACACACACATCCCATGCCCTCAAAAGGAATATTTGTTTTATTCTTCATCATAACTGCAAATGCACCAAATACAGAACTAGGCAGTAATAATAAAAATAGAATTTTTCTCCACATGACAGTTCAGTCTTTAGAAATAGGATTCAATAAAAATGTTTTCTACAACCTGAGATCCTGCTGTTCAGAAAGTGTTTCTATTTGACATCATCATGCATCCGAGCACTTCTCATTGATGTTTGCCTCATTCGCGCTCACCTAGGCCTTGCATCTCTTTGGGTTGCATCGTTTGCATTTTGCACGCCCCATGCCTCTGCTCTTACCGATAGGCGAAGGATGCTATCCATTAAAATATTTCCAAACTCGGGTCCTCTTTTAATAAAAAACGGCCTGTCTGGCCATTATAAGGAAAGAATGTCAAAACCCTCAGATCGTACACACAAACAGATCCAGGACTTGTCTGTCTGTGGCTATGCTGCATATTGTGCTCAAGTTTTCACTTCCTTCATTTTCCTTGTCTGCTTGCCCTTTCCTCCTCCTCACACTTAGATACACATTCTCTTGTGTTGTGCAGATCTATTCCACTCAAACAATCAGAAACATATTGTCTAACTTCTTGGACGTGGCACTGAAGGGTTGATTCAGAATTCATAAGTTTAATGTAGAACAATAGATTATAAGGTCTTTACTCAACTCTGTTCATGTTGTAACATTTTTTGCTGTGAAGAAGAGCTGGACCTCTGCGCGTCAAATTCATTTTTGAGAACTGCGTAAGTAAAACGCGATCTCTGATAATATAGGAGAGAAACTGCCCACTAAATCCAACATGAAACCTCTGGAAGAGCATGGCATTGATAATGTTACACAATACAGCCTTTATTCTACTGAGTTTTTAAACACCCGCTTTATTCTCATGAATGGAAGAACCTTTGGATGGTAAAAATATTTTCCCCAAAAAGCAGTTTTATTGACAAAAATCCGATTTAAAATAAAAAAAAATCCGCTTTAATTTAAAAAATCAAAAAAATCCAATTAAATTAAAAAAATCCGATTTTTTTTTATTTTTTTTTTAAAAAAACATTGATTTTTATCCACCCTGTTTGTGTCTGAGAAAGCTGGGTGACGATCAGTGTGGCTGCAATATATAGCTTTAACTGGGTTCTGCTAATAACTGCTTCTGTATTGCTCTATAACTCTACAGATTTGCTGGTCCGTTTAGTACTTTAATGGGGTGACTCAGGAGGACAACCTCTTTTTAGCTGATTGCCCTGGGTTCTCCAGCGCCTGACAATCAGCTGTAATCACCAAAGAAAACTGTGTCTGATTATAAATCCTATATGCAGGGAAAATCTAGAAGCCAGTCATTCAGATGATTTCCTCTGAGACAATCCCTTTAACTAATGTCACTTTTGGAAATGTGAAGAGATAAAAAAACAAAAAGGAGAAATGTTAAAAAATGACTCGTAAGTTTTCAATATCTTGTTAATTCCGTATTCGCTTCTAATATCCTCATCCATCTCAGACACAACCCGCACGAACTTGAATCATGAGCTTGACTGTATGGTAAATGAATACACCACAATATTATTTAAAAGAGTTTTGTCACATTATATCACTTCTGCACATTTCTTTTTAGTAGGAGAACAATATCATTCAAAACCAGAAATTAGACATCTTAAAGAAAATGCTGCAAAAGGAAAAAGAACAGTTACAGGTCAGTATTGGTTAAGGCAGTGGTCCTCAAGACCCACCAACAGGTCATGTTTTCAAGATCTCCAACAGAATGCACAGACCATAATTATATCACCTGTGTCAGGATCTCCCACAGAATGCATGGACAATAAATTATCATTCACCTGTGGCATACGGAGGAAAATCCTGAAAACCTGACCTGTTGGTGGGTCTTAAGGACTGGAGTTGAGAAACCCTGGGTTAAGGTGTAATAGCCGCTAAATGCTTCTGCTGTTCATTCAAATCTACATTGTTACTTATTTCAGTCTTCCCAGGAGGAGTACAACAGTTCACCATCTACCCGACTCTTTAAGGAAATCAAAGACACCAAGAAACACATACAACAGCTTCAAGAACAACTATGTAAAACCAAATCTCCCACACAGGTCAGTGCAAACCTTGTAAAATCCAAGATGAGCTGCAAACTGACTGTAGTGTCAGCTGAGGAGTGCAAAGGGAATACTTTGTCCTAGTACACACTGCGGAAAGAATTTGGGCACACTTCAGGATAAAAGTTTTTGTTCTTGGGTAAATGTTTATTTCACGATGCACACTACTGTATTCATAAGCAGAATTATTGGTGACGGGACAGTTTTTTTTGATCTTCTGATCCTCCAGACTTTACTCTTGTAATCATGAAAAGGAAACGAGGTGAAATCAGAACGCTAAATGAATTTGCTGTAATATATTTGGTGTAATAGTATTAGACAATCAATATTTTCTTCTAGTTCATAGAATTCCTTCGTTTTTTATTTTTTAGCAAAAACCCGGGAAAACTTTGGTCTGGAAGAATCAAAACATCAAAAACGAATAAAGTCACAAATCATGCAAAATTTTATTTCCAAAATTTTTTAGGTTTTAAAAATTTTAGAACTTACAAAAAACCCCACTTTTTGTTTTTTGGGAAAAAGTTTTTTTTTTTTTTTTTTAAATCATTTTAACACAAAAAACAAATTTAACCAGAATCCCTACCAATTTTTAAAAAAAACCTTTTTGCCCAGCGTATATAAAAGGGAAACATTTTAAAAGAGGAATTTTCGTCCTAAAAAATTAACTTTTATTAAATATATTAAAAATATTCTAGTCTATCTAAAAAAAAAACTCAAAAAAAAACTGGGGGAGGCAAAAAAAACCCCCAAGGGACAAGGGTGGGACCAAGGTGTTATAAAAAAACTCCCCTATAAACCTAGTATCCCCCTCCCCCTAACTGAGAGAGATAAAGTTTTGGATCCCCCCGGAAAAGGGGCCCGTTCCTCCCCCGCACCCTTCCCCCAAATTAAAAGGACACCCTGTTATTCCCTTTCATGGCCCCCTCCCAACATTTTTAACACCAGGGCTTTCATCGGGGAACGGGTCGGGAAAGATGTAAGTGGACCAAGGTCGGGGTTTTAGTGAAAAAATAAACTGCAATAATCCAAGGCACAAAAAATTTAAAAAGGGGGGTTAATAAAAAACCTGATGGTAGTTTCTAAACAAAAACCACTTGCCCTTCCCGGGGTTTCCCCTAACAAAAAAGGACCCCTCCCCTTTCTTTTCCCATCGCATAATGCCCCCCTTGTATTTTTTTTTGGTCAGGGAAAACCCCGAAAGGGCCACCAGGTTTGGGGAAGTTGAAAAAACGAAAAAAAAAAAGGGGCCCATAAGAAAAACAACCCCAAAAGAACCCCCCCCCCAAAAGCATACCCCCCATTAATTTAACTTTTTTATTTTTTTTTCCCGAACTGTAAGTCATCCCCCGGGCCCTTGTAAGGGGCATGAAGTGTCGGCTGTGTTGAAAAACCCCAAAAAACGGGCGGCGCCAGAAGATTAAAGGGGCCCCTCACGGCCCCCTCCGGGGAAAATCACTTTAGAGGCCCAGCGGGGGGAAAACCCTTGCGCCGAAAAAAGGCGCCCTTAGTTAGGGGGTGCATGCGCAGATGAGCTCCGCGACCAAAAATTTGCGGGAAAGCAAAAAACGGGGAAAAGGGACGGGTGCAGGTGTTTTTAAAAAACCAAATGCTCAGTTAAAGCTAGTGGAAAAACGACATTTAATTTTAGGAAAAGGAAACTGTTAGTCCTGTTCCAATTCTCCCAAGGGAAAATTTAAAAAAATTTAAATTTTGGGGTTTTTTGTGCTCAACGTTCAAGTTAAATTCAACATTTTATTTTGTAAAAGGGAAAGGGGAAAAAAAAACCTTTAAAAAAATGGGTGCGGAAACCCCCAACTGTTCTTTTAAACCCCCATTTGGGCCCTTTTAAAGATTTGGGGTTAAATGTCCGGGCTTTTCCTTCCCCAGAAATAATCTGCCCAATTTTCCCCCAACGCTTTGGAGGGAAAAAACTCGATCAAAGCCCCTCCCATTTAAAAGGGCATTTGGATTTCCCCCCCCCCATGTATTGGGGGAATGACGTGAAAATTGGGTGTGTGTCACGTTAGGCGAATTCGCCCAAATGCCCCCCCAATCCTCCCTTCGCGCTGCCCTTGGGGGGTTTTAACCTACAACCTAAAATCCCTCACAGGTTTATCAGATATACCACATTGGGGGCTTGAAAGTTAATTTAAAAAATTTTAAATCTGAAAAGTCTTTCCCCCGTATAATTGGAGAACGTTTTTTGGGTTTTTTCCCACAAAGTACAAAAAGAAAAAGTCCCCACATCTGAAAAAACCCGTTTGGGTTTTTCGCCCCCATTCTTTCTTTGGGTTTACAAAGTTTACTGACCAGACACCCTTTAGATTTTTTCCCCCTTTTCCTATAGGATTCGGGGGGCCTTCCTAAACATAACCTCAAAAATGGGGGCCCCAATCTTCAAACATCCGTATTTTATTTAGGGCTGCCCTCCCCCTGGGGGGCCCATTTTTAAAAGGTTTGCCAATAAATGCGCGTCCCTGTCTCCTAAACCCGGGGTTTGATAAAATTTTTTTGTGTCAACAGTTGAACCCCGGGGGTTCCCTTTTTTTCATTTGAAATGTTGATATGTTTGTCTTTTAATTTTATAATCGGGGTTTCCCCTTAGCCCAGAAAACCAGATTTTCAAAAGTTTTAGCCTCCTTCTTAAAAATTTTCCCCAAAAGAGAACAATTACTTGGGAGCCCAAAGGGTATTTTCCCCCGGGGTGCCCCCTTTTTTAAAAAGGGTGTAGGGTGGAAAACCCTTCCTCGAAAGTAGGGAATTTGGGTGGTTTGGGGTTTTCGGAAAGATGGAAATTTTAACTCCCCATCCCTGACCTCTCCCCCAATACCGATATAAAGGGAATGGAAAAATTCAAAAGAAATCCCCAAACGTAAATCAAAAAAGATTAAAGTTTTAACGTTCAGGTTCTGTACAAACAAAGAAAAAATTCTTTTGTGAACCATTCAAAAGAAAAGATATTCGTCGAAATCTAGCCCCACAAAAGCAAATTATGGCCCAGAGAAAGGAGGAGGGGGGGGTCCCCAAAAGGACCACCGGACGTCTCCCACCAGCCTAGGTACGATTTGATGGGCCCCGGGGCCAGGCCCTCCCCATGGCTGTACCCAGTACCTGGGGGAAGACGTCCCCATCAAACGGGAAATAATTCCTTGGGGAGGGGAAATACAAAAGCCCCCCAAAACCAAAACCTTTTAAAAGCCCTAAGATGTACCCCCCTGAAAGAGAGAGGGGAATTCAAAAGCCCGGGTCCCAACGGGGGTGAGGTACCCACTTTTAAAGTAAATATAAAAAAGGTTTGGGCACCCGTTTAATTTTAAATTTCTTTTTTATTTTAAAAAATTTTTGGGGTTGTTTGCAAAAACCATTTAAAATTTAAAAAAAATTTTAAAAATTTTGGATGGACACAGTAATTTTTTCCGGATTAAAAATGGGGGTTTATTGTACAAAACCCCCAAAATTGCAAAAATGCTTTAAAACCCAAAAAATTTGACCGGGCCAAAAAGTAGGGCCCCCCCCAAAACAAAAAGTGACTTTAAAATTTTTTAGAAAAAAACCCTTTCCCTTTTGAAAAAAATTAACAGCCTCTAGAGCTTTTTTTTACTTTTAATCGTTACGGGGTTCCTGGTTTAAAAAGGTTTTTTTTGCCCCATTCCTTTTTACAAAAAATTCAAGTTCAGTTTAATTTTGGGATGGCCCCCGCCCCCGAGCATGGACGCCCCTTTCAAAGTATCCCCACAAAATGTTCAATTGATATTCGGGTCTGGGGACGGGGAATTTGGCCCTTTTCCAAACTTTGAAATTTGTTTTCTGCATAAATGCCTAGGGTTTAATTTGGACCCGTGTTTGGGTTAAATTGTTTGTGAAAATATCCATCCCCGGGTGCAACTTTAAATTCTTTCATTTATTTTTGTTACATTATTCTGAAGAAAATCGCTGATCCCGAGTTGAACCCCAATGCGCCCCTCAACTTAAAAAGTTTCTGGGGCCCGGGGCATTGGCCACACACCCCCCAAAAGCATAAAAGGGGAAACCCCTCCACCAAATTTTCTACAGGGGTAAAAGTGTTTTTCTTGGGAATGCTGTGTTTTTTGGACGAAACCCATAACGCCTTTTTGATAAACCCAAACAACTCAACTTTTTTTAATCGGGTCCACAGGCCCTTTTTTTAAAATGAACTGGCTTGCCCCAAATGTTTTTTTGCATCCCCTCAACGACTCTGTTTTGGCGTGTTTTCAAAAAGGGTTTATTTCGCATCTACTCCCCCAATACAGCTTCTCCTTGTCAAAGGGCCCTGTTATTTAAACCGATGCAAAATGACACCATTTTCCAGCTGGGATGATGCTGCAGCTCTTTGGAGGGGGGCCTGGGGTTTGGGCCCTTTGGGACTGTTCTCACCATTCTTCTTCTCTGCCTTTCTGATTTTTTTTTTTGGGCCTGCCACTTCTGGGCTTAACAAGAACTGTCCCTGGGGTCCCCTTTTCCTTACTATGTTCCTCACAGTAAAATGGTTTTTTAAACCCTCTGAGACAATTTTTGGTACCCTTCCCCTGAACAATTTGTTGAACAATCTTTTTTTTTCAAAATCTTTAGAGTTGTTTTGGGGAGCCCATGATGCCACTTTTTAAAAAGGAGTTTCCCAAATTTGGGAGAACAACTTAAATTTGGGCCACCTTAAATCCCCTTTTTCTCCCAAAGGGATACCCGGGGCTATAAAGCCCCCCAAAGCCCAGTGGGGTTTACAAAAAGCAATGTTTTTGCTTCAAAAATTCGTAAAAAAAGATAAAAAAAATTTTTTAAAACCCAAAAAAAAAGGGGTACTAAAAATTTTTGCACCATTTAAAAATTTTGGGTTTTAAATTTTCAATTGGAAAATTTTGTTTTTAGTAAAAATTTTAAAAACCCCTCATTATACTCCGGAATTATTACTGTCCCAGTTTTTTGATATATAAAATTGGGAAAGGGCGGGTTGGCAAACACCCAAAAATTTTTAAAATAAAAAAAAATTAAGAAAAAAAAGGGGGGTCCCCAAACTTTTTCATAGGACTGAAATATGGGGCCTTTTACGTGTTTGCTTGCTAAAAAGGGCCCCATCCCCCAATCGTCGGGCCCTTTCCCAATCGTTTTTAATAGCCCATAGTTTTCCCTTAACAAAAAGAGGGAAAGGGTTTCAACAAAGGGGCCCAAATTAATGTGGTCTAATAATACCAAAATTTTTGACAGACCCCCCTTACCCCGGGGAAAAAAAGGGGAAACGTCCCCTAAAGGGAGACCCCCCCCTTGTGAATTTTGGGGCAAGGCATAAAACTTTAAAACCCTTTTTGGTTTTAGTGGATATAGAAAGTCATATTCAACTTGGTCAATGAGTTCCATCTCTTTTTGCCTGTGTTAATAAACTTTTAGTTCTGCTGAAAACCCATAGTAGGATCTGCTGTAAACATGCTTTAACAATTTTTTTCCATTAAAAGGTTCGGGCACATCTCCCGATAGTGCTGACAATTCATCACTACAATGTTCCCCCCCCTTGGTCAGAGGGCTTTAATTGCATAACTCGCGGTTCTTTGATAAGGATTTAGTGCTACCGTTCAGATTTAAGATAATTTCGTCCATCTGGGGCTCTTTTATCTTGGCCAGATCTTTAAGGATAAATCCAGAATACCTCAATGCCCAAGGGCTTCTGCTACTGGTGGCATCTTATTACTCTTGGCCTCTGGTTTTAAAGGGGCCCTTTCCAATGTCGTTTTGTTGGTATATCTGCCAATCCGAAAAGTAATCTTACATCTTGCAGCATATCAACAGGGATCCCCATTTCAGAGCTCTCCCCTCTATTTTTTGCTGCAAAGAACTTTTTCAGTAGAGTTTTCCTTGCAAATACAGGTTAAAGTCCTTGGTCCATGTAAATAAATTGAATCTCATTGTCGGGACAAATGACAGTCCCTACGTAATAGATTCATCTCATCAGATGTCAAGATTTTATCTGACAAATTGATGATCTGGGGTTCTAGTTCTTGTGGGGCCTGCACTATACTCGGTATATTGCAGCCATTTATTTGTCACTATACCCAAACACTTGGTCCACTTACATCTTTGCAGACTGTCCCCTGATGATGTCATGGATGATTGAAACATGTTGGGACGGGACCATGAGGAATAACAGGGTGTTTTTGAATTAGGGCAAGGCTGCGGACAGGAACGCCCTTATCGGGGCGATTATCCTGTATCTCTCTGTTAGGTAGGGGTATACTAGGTTTATAGGGCCAGGTTTTGTATATCACTCTGGTCCCACCCATGTGGTTGTTGTTTGCCTCCCACAGTTTTTTGTGAGTTTTTTGAGATAGACTACGATATATTTTAATATATTTAATAAAAGTTATTTTTTAGGACCGAATTTTCCTCTTTAAACTGTCTTTCATTCTTAACACAGTCAGATGTACTGTGCCACAATTTATGCTCATCCTGTCCCCAAAAACGGATATACATGCCTTGTGCAAGAGTTCTCAGTTCTAGACACTTTGCTCCTCAATAGATTGTTTTGCAAACGGCCTAACAAACCCCACATGACTTAGAGAGAAAAGGCATAGCTTAAAGTGTGCAAGGAAGCCAACTAAGGTGTTGGGCAGGCATCCTGAAACTGCGGCCCTCCAGCTGTTAGGAAACTACAACTCCCATCATTCCCGCTGTTATAGGTTATATAAATGCATGATGGGAGGTGTAGTTTCCCAACAGCTGGAGGGCCGCAGTTTGAGGATGCCTGGTGTAGGGGAAAGGAAGAAAGATTCTAACCTGTCTAGCAAGCTGCCCAAGTCTATCACACAGCATGCACCATTGTGATAGATTTGGTGCATTTTTTGTCTTCCTGGTTTGTTTTTAAAGGGAATGTGTCCTCAAAAATGAGTTATTGTTTAACTCATGTTTTTATGTTAAACACCTTCTTTAAGAATTTTTGGTTAGATTTCTTTTTAATTTTCCAGATCACTTTCAATATTTTTTAATTCTTAAGTCCTGCAGTTTTCACTTTGGCCACTAAGCCTAATAATTGTCTGACACTTCCTGTTCTGTAGAGAGAGATTCTCAGTTGTCTGCTCATCCGCACAAAGAGGGTAAAAACTAAAAGGGAAAGCTCAGGTGAATAGATAACGCATAATCCACCAATCACAAGAGGTCACAGTTCACCCTTTCACCTCCCTGCACAGTGATTTCTTCCCAGGTCACAGAGCATGACCAGGAAACTCTCCTATAGAAGTCAATGGGACGAAGTCAGTCTTAAAACTCCAATGTGCATGAAGCTGCTGTAAAGCATCTCTCTGACTGCTGTTTTTAAAACAGGTTTCAAACAAGGCCCAGTGGCCAAGTGAAAAACGGCAGGACTTAAGAATCATTAAAAAATATTGAGAAGTCATATGGGAAAATAAAAAAAAAAATAAAAAAAAATTCCTAAATAATGTGTTTAACATAAAAACGGGACTTAAACAATTAGTCATTTTGTGACTCTGGAAATTACGACGGTAATAATAAATCTACCTGTTCACTAGTCAGCATTAAACACAGGGGAATTTAAAAAAGTATGGGTCAAAATTAAAGCCTCAATATTTATAACCTAGATAAAATAACACAAACATATTACATTAAAAGAGATGCTGTCTGTCCACGTTTTAGGTTATGTTCACACTTGGGTCAGAGACTCCATCCGGAAGCTCTGTTGCACGTTCAATTGGAAATGATGGAAAAAATATTGGAGCATTCTGTGTTAATTTGTTTCCTAGTAAAACAGACACCACCGTGGAAACTTGACAGACCTTATTGTTGTCAATAAGGTTTATCAGGTGCCATTGGTGTCTGTTGTAAAACAGATCCGGTCCACCTTTGCGAGGGAGGTTCAGAAAGAAACCTGTGATGAAAGTGTGAAGCAGACCTCATCTCTACGCTACAAACTTTCAATATATGTGCAGTATCTCAGAAAAGTGGGTTCACCCCTTACATTTTTGTAAATATTATATCAGATCTTTTCATGGGACAAAACTGAAGATATGACCCTTTGATACAATGTAAAGTAGTCAGTGTGCAACTTGAATAATAGTGTAAGTTTGGTGTGTCCTCAAAATAATGGAAAATAATGGAGACCACACAAAATGTTGACACTTTGGGCACAATTTGCCCATTTCACTTAGGGGTGTACTCACTTTTGTTGCCAGCAATTTAGACATTGATGGCTGTGTGTTGAGTTATTTTGTATGGCACACCAAATTTACACGGTTATACAAGCTGTACACTGACTACTTTACATTGTCTCAAAGTGTCATTTCTTCAGTGTTGTCCCATGAAAAGAAGTAATACATGAGGAATGTGAGGAGTGTACTCACTTTTGTGAGATAATGTATATAACCAAGCCAGGTTTGCTTTTATTCACTAGCCATTTACCCCTGAGGTTTCTTTAACTACAGGACTTTATTGGCACCAACCTTTTTGTATCATCTTGCATTACAACATCTTAAAATTTAGCATGGCGTTATCACCCATGCATGGACCCTGTATGAAAACTCAGTTTTCCATTATACCCCTTTTTTTAAATTATTTTATATGAATTTCTTTAGAAAAATCCCTGTCTGTTGAATCAAACTGGATTCATGTAATGATACTGTATGGGCATTTATTTCATACGACACGTATGCACGACCCTTTAGCACAATTTCCTATTTTATTTAGAATTTGAATGCGTGAATCAGAGTAGGTCGCACCCTGCAAGCTCTGGAGTCTATCTACCATCATTGTTGTGATGAGTTCTCGCAAATACAACCCCTTTGAAATAGAAGCCGGCTTTCCAATCAGCTAATTGCCACAAATCTGCCTCTTATTTTTAACCCTTACCTGTAACAGACTGTGATCTTTTACGGTTGTCTCACATGCGGCCTCCTGCTCGTTCCTTACAAACACACAGAACCAGAAACTACATCTTGTTATACTGCTCTCTGAGTGTGACGACTGTAGCCTGATTATCATCTAAAACTTTAATATGATTCAAGACCTAAGCTCCAGCGCTAACATTTAAAGGGAATGTGTCATCATAAAATGACTTATTGTTTTTCTCATGTTTTTATGTAAACACGGTTTTTAAGAATTCTTAGATTTTTGTTTTGATTTTTTTTTTAAATAGCAGAAGCATTATTTTTTAAAAATCCTTGAGTCCTGCAATTTTCAGTTTGGCCAGTAGGACTAATGAAATTGAGAAACTTCCTGTTATGTGGTGAAAACGTTTAAGCAGTCTTCTCGTTATTAGCACAGGCAGGATTACACTGAAATGGGACACCAGTGTGTATAGATAACACATGATCCATCAGTCACAATAGTTGATAGTCACAGCTCCCCCTCTTCCCCTCCCTGCACATTGACTTCTTTCCAGGTCACTGAGCATGACTAGAAAACTCTTACAGAGGTCAGTGGGTCTGCTCCTGTTCACAGGCTCCTATGCTCAAGTAGCTGCTCAGAAGGGTAATGTATCTTATTGGGGAGAAGCACCATGTCAGTGTGTGGGGATTTAATGCCTTTTACAACCCACTGGGTATTTACATATTTCAAAAGGCTTATGGGAAAAGAGCCCAGATGCCGACATGATGCTTCTCATCAATGAGATACATTACCCCTTCTGAGCCATACTCAATGCCTCTTAGCTAGCGAGCCAGTAAGTTCTATTCTGCACTGATGATGGGCAACACCGCAATCTGTAGATGACCTAACCTGACATGGCCTGAATCCTTTTCACATTGCAATGCTCACCGAGTCGCATGTAATGTGTGGATTGCTATATCCAATAGATGGCACTAGAGAGTTAAGTTCTCTTCCTATAAGCCGTTTGAAACATGTAGCTGGTGTAAAACATCTCTCTAAATGCTGTTAAAAGCAGGTCGGGCTAGATAGCTGCGCCTATATAATCCTACAGACAGAATTGAGAAATAAACAATCGGGAAAATATAAGTGACTAAGAAGAAAAGAAAATGTATCAGTATTAAAAAATTTGCCAAAGATCCCCTTTAAGCTGCGGTAAGGGTTTAAATGAACGACCTATTTCATAAGTCCTTGGCAGTGAAAGGGTTAAAGGGGTAGTCCTTTTGTTGCTTCTTGATTATAGTGACATCTCCTTCCCTCAACTTCCTCCTCCATTGTAAACCGTCGCAATAGATTTCAATAAATTGCCAGTATCAACATAAAGGGCGACATGTATGAAGACTGTCTAGGTATAAGACTGTCTTTGTTGCCCATAGCAACCACTCAGAGCGCCCCTTTCATTTCATATAGTGCTCTGACAAAATAAGGGGAGCTCCGATTGGTTGTTATGGGCAACAAAGACAGTCTTTCTGATAGACCATTTTCATACATACGGGTATGTTCACACAGCATATTTTGGTGCGTATTTCGTGCCGAAATAAGCACCAAACCGTGTTCTAAGCACCCATCATTACTACCAATGTGAAATATTTTGGATGTTTTTACCCATGTAAATTTAACTGCCTTTGTCAATTCTTGAGGCGTTTCCACTTATAGGAAACTATACTACACTTCATAATACGTTTCTAAATAAGATTCAAAATACTCCTCTAATCAGCCGCTTTTTTAGACTCGTTTTGAAGCAGATTTTGATCCATAAATTTACACGTGTAAAATTGCATAGTGTGAACATACCGTTAGGCCCAATGTGTATAGACTGTTTAGGTCATTACTCATAACAGCAAGATGCAAGCTTTAGCCTGTCGGTCACTATATACTATAATTTAGCTTATATTACCATGAATTGTGCAACCCACGACAACACGTATATGTAAAAAGTCTCCTCACATTCTGCAGCTCTCTCTGATCAGCCGTCCAGAATCATTTCTTGTTTTTTTTGTTTGCAGATAAATGAGCTTGATACTTACTGCTCCGACCAAGAGCGTTCAGATTACATCATTGGAGATGGATCGCGTCCAAGCAGTAATGTTACAGATGTGAGTAACAGTTCCTGATACAAAGCCATACCGGTACTTTCATGAATGAATCCAGTCTCTGAACTCATTTGCTGTTGCATCAAGTATTCTTTTTTTGCTAACAGTCTTTTCATTTGTATCAGAATTGTTTTCTTTCTTTAGACGATGTCTTTTGGCCACGTTTCTCTCGTTCCCTGATTGTGCAGATGTTCTTGCTGCATGCTACCTGTTCTATGCAGCAGATGCTTGGCACAAGTGCCTGTTCTGGATATGTGACTAGAGAGGTTTTTTATGTTATTCACTGCCTGCCATACTGCCCTTAGGAAGACCGGCCTCTAGATTTATGAAAAGGACTAAATTCCTGGGAAAGAAGTATATATCAAGATTATGTCTGTATTTTACAGGGTGAGCACAAAAACACTTTGATTTCAGGCAGTTATAAAATCAGATCTTATTGGAACAGGTTTTTAAACGGTGTGACCGCTGATATATTGGCTCAGATTTCTTGTCTCTGCCGCAGAATCTCTATTTCTTCCCATAAAGTTCCAGTAAAGTTCCATTTTATACCTGTTAGAAATCGAGGACCATTTTCGTGCTACTTTATTTTTCTGTCACGGGATTTGCAGGAGTCAGAGGTTGCAGGGTGGGGTAGTAGTTTACCAAGGTGGGGTGTGGGCTGGTTTCTGCACTATATTTGGCCTCTTTAAGATTGAGTTAAATGGATTTTTTATAATGTGCATCAGTAGAAGATTAACTTCACCATACATGGGCAATGCATTGTTCTATCATGTGGCCTTAACGGACTGCTTCCACATTGCCGAAACAACCCTGTTCAGTTCTCATTTGAGACTTTCTTTATCCATAATTTAGAAGATGAATTTCGTCTTTGATAACCGTTTTTCTGTGTTTAACCTTTAGTATAAATGTCTCAAGTTATGTTCTCTTTGAATACTGGAAAATTCTTGCTAAAGTGTATAAGATTTATGGTTACAGGTACCGAATCCCCCGGACTGCTTTCTTATTGATTGGGCAGAGCGCTCAAGAAGCATTTAGCTCGATAGTAGTTAGAAATATGCGGCTGTTAAATCACAGCTGTACAATCCTCTCAGTCCCTTCCTGCATTGATCGGTATCCAGGGCAGGAGAGGGAAGCTGCACACAATGAGCACATCATGTTGAGTTTTCTTTCAGGAAGTCACAGCACATGAGACATTTCCAGACTAGCAGACATTTTTCCCTCCAGTAACTTAAGCTTCTATAGAAATGTTCATCAACCCTTTCTCTGCCCTAGACGATCAGGTAAGGTACAATTCGCACATCATATCCCCTAAGCCAGGGGTCCCCAACCACCGATCCGCGGACCGGCACCGGGCCTTAGCGTATCCCCTGCCGGTCCGCGGCCCCGGGCTAACATGATGCCGGCCGCCCACTGACTTCAGTCCGGGCGGTCGGCATCTTCTCTGCGTGGCCGCTATAATCCGGCCGCGCAGACCTAGCAGCTGCGCTCAGCGTGCGGCTGCATTACAGGGAAAGCAGGAGCGCTGCATTACCGCCCTGCTTTCCCTATCACTGCAGATGCGGCGCTCACTGAGCTCCGCATCTGCAGCGATGAGCGGCGCAGGGGGGATGATGCACAGTGACGTCACACCCCCCGCGCCGCTCAGTGCCGTCGGATGTCGGCTGCTGGGAGGAGGAGCTCGGCCGAGGATCCGGGAAAGGTAAGTGACTTCTACTTTTTTTTAAAAATTTTTTTTATTTTAATTGTCCTGGCTGCCTACAGGGGGCCGCTATCTATCACTACTGGGGGCAGCTATGTATCACTCACTACTGGGGGCAGCTATGTATCACTCACTACTGGGGGCAGCTATGTATCACTAGCACTACTGGGGGCAGCTATGTATCACTATCACTACTGGGGCAGCTATGTATCACTCCCACTACTGGGGGCAGCTATGTATTACTCCCACTACTGGGGGCAGCTATGTATCACTCACACTACTGGGGGCAGCTATGTATCACACACACTACTGGGGGCAGCTATGTATCACTCACACTACTGGGGGCAGCTATGTATCACTCACACTACTGGGGGCAGCTATGTATCACTCACTACTGGGGGCAGCTATATATCACTCACACTACTGGGGGCAGCTATGTATCACTCACACTACTGGGGGCAGCTATGTATCACTACTGGGGGCAGCTATGTATCACTCGCACTACTGGGGGCAGCTATGTATCACTCGCACTACTGGGGGCAGCTATGTATCACTCTCACTACTGGGGGCAGCTATGTATCACTCTCACTACTGGGGGCAGCTATGTATCACTCTCACTACTGGGGGCAGCTATGGATCACTACTGGGGCAGCTATGGATCACTACTGGGGCAGCTATGGATCACTACTGGGGCAGCTATGTATCACTCTCACTACTGGGAAGGGAAGATCTCTCCTTAAGGAGAGCACCGAACGAACGGCTTGTAGAGTTTTTGTTTTGCCTTTTCGCCCTCTACTTAGCATCTGCATATCACAAGGCATCATGGGAAAGGGGCTGAGAAGCCCACAGCGCCCTCTGTTGGTTGTAACAAATCCTCAATTTGCTTTTGACCCACCGAGTCTTGAGAAAGCAAAAAGGATTTTTTAGCCAAGCCAGTATCTCTCATCTACAGTGGGTCAAAAGTAAATTGAGGATTTGTTACAACCAACAGAGGGCGCTGTAGGCTTCTCAGCCCCTTTCCCATGATGCCTTGTGATATGCGGATGCTAAGTAGAGGGTGAAAAGGCAAAAGAAAAACTCTACAAGCCGTTCGTTCGGTGCTCTCCTTAAGGAGAGATCTTCCCTTCCTGAGCTACCCGATGCCTCCCACACAGCCAGCCAGTATCTTCTCTACTCTGCACTGAAGAGGGACAAAAATCCCGAAACAGCGTTGTCTGTAGATGAGAGATACTGGCTTGGCTAAAAAAATCCTTTTTGCTTTCTCAAGACTCGGTGGGTCAAAAGCAAATTGAGGATTTGTTACAACCAACAGAGGGCGCTGTGGGCTTCTCAGCCCCTTTCCCATGATGTCTCACTACTGGGGGCAGCTATGTATCACTCTCACTACTGGGGGCAGCTATGTATCACTCTCACTACTGGGGGGCAGCTATGTATCACTCTCACTACTGGGGGCAGCTATGTATCACTCTCACTACTGGGGGCAGCTATGTATCACTCTCACTACTGGGGGCAGCTATGTATCACTCTCACTACTGGGGGCAGCTATGTATCACTCTCACTACTGGGGGCAGCTATGTATCACTCTCACTACTGGGGGCAGCTATGTATCACTCTCACTACTGGGGGCAGCTATGTATCACTCTCCCTACTGGGGGCAGCTATGTATCACTCTCACTACTGGGGGCAGCTATGTATCACTCTCACTACTGGGGGCAGCTAGGTATCACGCTCACTACTGGGGGCAGCTATGTATCACTCTCACTACTGGGGGCAGCTATGTATCACTCTCACTACTGGGGGCAGCTATGTATCACTCTCACTACTGGGGGCAGCTATGTATCACTCTCACTACTGGGGGCAGCTATGTATCACTCTCAACTACTGGGGGCAGCTATGTATCACTCTCACTACTGGGGGCAGCTATGTATCACTCTCACTACTGGGGGCAGCTATGTATCACTCTCACTACTGGGGGCAGCTATGTATCACTCTCACTACTGGGGGCAGCTATGTATCACTCTCACTACTGGGGGCAGCTATGTATCACTACTGGGGCAGCTATGTATCACTCTCACTACTGGGGGCAGCTATGTATCACTCTCACTACTGGGGGCAGCTATGTATCACTCTCACTACTGGGGGCAGCTATGTATCACTCTCACTACTGGGGGCAGCTATGTATCACTCACTACTGGGGGCAGCTATGTATCACTCACTACTGGGGGCAGCTATGTATCACTCACTACTGGGGGCAGCTATGTATCACTCACTACTGGGGGCAGCTATGTATCACTCACTACTGGGGGCAGCTATGTATCACTACTGGGGGCAGCTATGTATCACTACTGGGGGCAGCTATGTGTCATTATCACTACTGGAGCAGCTATGTATCATTATCACTACTGGAGCAGCTATGTTTCATTATCACTACTGGGGGGATATATTTATTATTACAGGGGGCATATATCTCTATAATGACAGAGCTGATTACATATGTATATTATATACATGTATAATGCTGACCCACAGAGCTGATCAATATTACTGCAGACTGATTATCAGCTCTGTTGGTCAGCATTATTAATATAATACTGACCCACAGAGCTGACATTCAGTCTCCAGTTATAAAATACTGGTTACCGCATACGATACCCCTAAATGACACAGTATACACTTTATTGGGGTTTTTTTGTGTGTGTGATTCTAAACATCAGACCCCCTCCATAACCCCGCCCTTAATAACCCCGCCCCAAATAACTCCAGCCTCCACTGGGCCGTGGAAAAATTGTCGTGCATCAAACCGGACCCTGGTAGAAAAAAGGTTGAGGACCGCTGCCCTAAGCCATCAGGGAAAGGAGCATTGAAGGGTTTTTTCCAAGTAGCAAAGTTCCTTCTGCGGCCTGCTCATAACTTGCTACAAGCTGGCCTCAGAGAATGGGGAGATGGCCACACATGCACAGCTCTGCCCCATTCATGTCTGTAGAAGTTCTAAACACAGCTGAGCACACTCACTTGGCTATATTGGGAAATGAATGGGGAGAACCTTGGCCCCAGAAAGGAGTTTGCAAATAGGTAAAACCCCTTTAAATCACTCTCTGTCGCTTGCAGGAGGGAACGGGTAATGTGGCTGTACATGTGCAGCTCTCTCCATTCATTTCAGTGAGTGTAGAAAAGCATATGTACTCAGCTGCGCTCAGAACTCCAAAATAGGTGCACAGAGAGCCACGCATAGATGGCTACACATCTGTATTCTGCAGTCAACACAGACCAGACCAGGAACAGTCAATTTAATGGGAATACCCCTTTCAGCCACTCTACTATCCTAGACAACTGGGAAGTCGAAAATATTTTTTCCCTTACTTTTCTGTTGTCGAAATGTAGATGGATCTTGTGGTTTAAAAATAAAGTGAATGTGCTCCTCTATTTTCCAGATGTGAGTAATTGAGTCATTTTAGGTAAACATAGATACTCCAAAGTAATTTTGAGTAGTTTTGCATTTATGTATTGTTTTACATAGTTTTGTTTCATTCACTAGTATGAGTTTATTAATTCCAAAGCAGTGTAATTATTAATAATTTTCATTTTGTCTTATTTTTGTTTTATGTGTTTATGTGGCAAAAATGGTGTGTTCCATAGTAATTCCTTTTACAATTAATGACACTCCATCTATCTTTACAGAGCCCATGCAGTGGACAAAGAGAAAAAAGTTTTCTGGAAGAAAGCCCTGAGAAGGGCGAGTACCTGGATACAGTATGTATATACAATATTTCTTTTTCCTGCAAGTAACCCATTTGCATATTCGAAGTATCTTGTAGTTGTGACAGCCGATTACTATAACTTAACACTCACACTGGCAATTATTGTTGTGAATGAATGGGATACTTTGAATCTTAAAGGGATATTGCCACCATAAGACATTGATGGCATAACGATCGGATATGCCATCACTGTCTGAAAGGTGCTGTACTTGGAACTCCCATCGATTTCAATGGGAGTTTTCCAATCACCTTCCTGTTGAAACCGGAGAGCTTTTGGAGCTCATTTTCAAGATAGGGGGGTTTATTTTGGCGGGGAGCTGCTTCAATTTAGCCTAGCACATCTTTCTAGCTACCTTTCACCTCTTAACATTATTGGCACATGGTGCTCTACAGTTTGTGTAGCTTATTTGCAGTGGTTCCATTTGTCCACTCACAATACACTTTCACCACTGCAGTTCGCGAGGCAATGAGAGAAATATGTGTAGACGGCCTTTCGCACATCTTGTATACCTTACAAACCAGATCACCATATGTGATTTAATTCGTGAGCTACACACTGCCATCGAAATTAGGAAGTGGTCCTGATGTAACTCAACTGTGTATAAGCTGTGACATCCAAGTATCTCTTATTTCATGACGTAGTCGCTGTAAGTCACTTGTCTACAACACTTATCCTGCTGTAAGGTCCGTGAACGTCTTTGATTTTGTTTAGAATGGGTACACATGAATGCCTTCTATATAGGTATTAGTCTAATAAATGAAGTCTGTAGTGTCACCTGTTTATTTATTTGCTGTCTTGTCTTTATTGCTTGAGGATTCTCAGTCCAGTATGGGAAGTCCCTCTGCTCGCTTTGCACTTACTATTATTGGTGCTGAGGATGAAGATTTTGATGCTGAACCAGAGCAGGTAATAAAGGGGCTGTGGACAGTGTGTGGCTGTGTTCACATATTACAGTTATATTGCACCTTTTTCCTGTAATATTACCAAAACAGTGCCCCCACATTTCATTGCTTCTACATTTCATTTTCAAGTAAATCTACTAAATCTGAAAGTTTATTTAAAATAGTTTTTTTCCTTAACAGACGTGTAAAACTCGAGGCCCATGGGCCGAATCCGGCCCACAATATCATTACATGTATCCCATGAGATCTTAGACACTCGAAGCACAGATGGGCAAGGTATCTGGGACTGGTTCTCCACTTGAGGCCACAGCCAGTACTTGGAAGAAGCAGCGGTGCCTGCACAGGAATCTGGCACCATTTAATTTCTTGAGCTCCGGCACCTACCTCCACACTGCTCTGTTACTCACATGAGGTGTCGCATCTCTGACAACCTAACCCAGACCCTGTAGCCACGTTCGAAGGTTGTTTTAGGGTAATCCTAATGCTAATGTGGCCCTTGGTGGATATGAGTTTGACATCCCGGCCTCAACACTTTAACTTATAGAATAATTTATTGTAATTCTATAGTTTGATTGTAAGATTCCCAATTAGAAGAACTATACTGGTATATAAATGGTGATACTATGTGATTGCTGTAACAAATTGACTAGAAAAGAAAGATGATATTGGGAGCATAGCCAATGACATAGGTAGAAAAAAACAAATGTACTTTATCTCACACTATTAACTACTGGGGGTCCCATTGCTGGGAACTCGGCCTTGTTGCACCATTCCAAGTATGTGGGACTGACAGAAAACCCCATATAAACCTGGGGCATCATTTGTTTGCAGATCTTTACTAATAGTGATTTAAAGCCAGCTGCAGACATGTCCTTTTCCAACAGAGAAATGCTTCAGACACTGATGTTGCTAAATTGTAAATAAAAATGTACATTAAGTCACAAAAAATCAGGGATATTTGGCTTTTGGTTGTAATTTCAGGATGAACATAATATCTTGACATTTTTTTAAATGAGACCATCTCTTATCTTTTAGAATGTACATGTCCAACTGCTCAATTTTCATTACTTTTTGCACAACTTGCTGATCTCTAACAAGGAGCTTAATGGCAAAATTCACAACAATTGTTTGATCCCTGAATTGCCCAATAAATTTAGGGGATCAGTTTGAACTGGGATTTAAACAGTCCTCCTCATCATGCTGTTCACATTTTGACATCATGAGACCAAGGCAACACCTTACAATTGATCAACATTATGAGGCGTCAAGTAGGATGCTCTCAGTTGGAAGTGGCCACAGAGCCTATCACATAGTGTCATCAGCAGGTTGTATCAGAGATACAGAGAGACTGAAATAGTCACAGAAAGGAAAAGAAGTGGACGTCCTTTGACTTCATCACACACTGATGACCGTAAACAAAGCCACACAACTCCATGAATGCCACACAACTCCAGGCACGTTTAAGGGAGGTGAGAGGCAACCAAGTGTCACGTCAGATCATTCATAACTATTAACATCAGCATGGTCTGCATGCTAGAGGTCCTGACTAAACCACCAAGCACAGGCATCATCGTCTTGCATGGGCCACGGAGTATCTTTACTTGACGAGGGACCAGTGGTCCTCAGTGGTGGTCAGTAACAAAAGTCGATTCACTCTGAGAAGAAATGATGGCTGCCAACAATGCTGGAGATGACAAGGAGAGCGCTATGCATCAGCCACTGGTATCAGATAAACCTTTAGTGGTGGTGTTACAGTGTGGACAGGTGTGTCTAGACACTATAGCACTGCCCAACACTTTGTGACTGGTACAGTGACCAATCTCTACTACTTGAATAACATCATTAATCCAGTCATTGTGGCTTTGCATGAACAACACAGGGCTAATTTCATCTTCATGGACAATGCTCCAGCTCATCAAGGTCTCATCATTAGGGAACGGCTGTTGGAGACTGGGATACCTGAAATGGAGCAGCCTGCACTTTATCCAGACGTGAACCCCCTAGAAAACTTGTGGGTTCAGCTGAGTTGCAATGTAGAAGCTCATAATTCTGTACCCCCTGAATCTGAATGACCTGAAGGGCGCTCTTCAAGAAGAATGAGGTGCCATGTCTCAGCAGTCAATAACTTGACTTGTGAACAGCATGAGACGTCGTCGTCGTCGTCGTCAAGCTGCAATTGATGCTCAAGGCAGCATAACATGTTATTGAGACATTGACATTTGTTATGGTGTATACCCTTCGCTGCTGTTCGCTTTTGTTTCATTAAATTGTTTGAGATGAGAAAATCAACATTGCATGTTACGACTTAAATGGCCGACTTTAAAGGGGTTGTCTCACTACAAGGATGGCTTTTTATGTTAAAGATCTTGCAAAAGCAAGTCATTTTGCAATATGTGTCCATTAACAGTGTCCTACCTATTCCTAGATATCCCCTCTTGTATGGGATGCATCAGCTCCTGTGGTCGCTATAGCTACAGAACTGTTTGATCTATCCTGATAGGCTGCTAGTGCTGGTCGCTATAGCTACAGACTTGGCTTCTACTGCAGCCTAGTGGAAGCCAGTAAACAAGCCCCTGTATTCAAAGTGAAACCAAGAAAACAGGACTGTGGTAAAATGAATCAATGTAGTGAGACAACCCCTTTAAAGGGGTTGTATCATTTGAACTGTTCATGCTGTTCAGCTAATTCTCTGAGATTGAATTAGAAATCCAGGGGCGAGTCTCTACTCTCAGCAGACATGTCTCCCCTCCCAGGAGGCGTCTCTCCTCACTGAAGACCTGTGACATCATCATTCTGACTGTGCAGTGGAAGCAGAAGGATGTCTGCAGAGAACAGCTATACAGCCTCCTGCATGCTGCTCGTGTGTCTGCAGAGCTTCAGGCTGACTCCACAAGCTCCTTGCTCTGCTATAAGCAGTTATACAGTCAGCCTGAACTGATGAGACACTTGTGAGAAATGCACACTGCCCCCCTACCCTTTTCTCCCCCTGTTAACAGGTAGGAGCCTTATAAGACTCTATTATATGAGGGGATCTGTGACTTAAACAGGCAGTAATTGCCCAGATCATTGACCCTAGAGTTGGGAGATGAGTATAGAGCCAGCAGCCCTTGGTTTCACTATCGATTTTAACAGCTCAGAGGGGAGTAAACACACAGTGTGCAGGCAGCCAATCACAGCACAGGGGCGTGGCGGGGCGTTTCCTGTCTGGGTGTGTATCCCAAAAGGCTGAATGGAATATCAGCCAGCCAATCACAGTGCAGGGGGCGTGTCTAGGGTGGCAGGATCCGGTCATGGGGCGTGTCCCGACCAGCAGCAGCAGAAACAGAGCACAGATGCATAGAAAAGCTCATATCTGCTAAACCAAGTGACTGAGGTAATGCAACACAATTACAAATGTGCTTATTTTTACTGTCCCCATAATCTGAGACATGATCTTTGTAACAATAAAACCCCTTTAAGGGTTAAATATCACCATAATGTAAATTTAAGTTTTCCACTCGAAAGCCAAATATCCCTAACTTTCTGAGAGTAGTGTATATCCTGTATGTCATTGACACGTTTTACGTGGCCCTGTTTATTTAAATATCACATGTATTAGATATGAATGGATGAGAAGCTAGAATAGGTGTCTGTTTCCATCTTTTTTTTTCCCCTCTATTTTTGATCATTAATTAACTGTATTATGGAGGGAAAAAAAGGAAGATATAGATGAAAATAAAGTGTTACATTCGACTCCTAGTCTTTGTGGGGGGAGAGACAAGGAAAAAAGCAATTAAAGATGCAAAATACTGATCAGTTATAAATTAAATGTAGGTGGCCATATGCATACATTGACTCTATAAGCATAAATTCCACAGTGGATGTCGGCTTGAAATCTGCAGTAAATCCAGGTTTGCTGAGGAATCGCACTGTAAAGATGTACCCAAAAATAGTTGTTAAATATTTCTCTACTGTAACTGTTCTCATTCATTTGCCATTCTAGCAATCAAATTCTCAAGCATTTTATTTTTGGGTAAATTTTTTCAGTGTGATTTCTTAGTAAGCACAAATTTCATCACTGTACTCGCTGTGGATTTTGTCCCGATGTTCGCAGCTAAATAAACAAGTGGAGGATATACAGCATACTCCTTGTGGGAAGTTTCTGCTTCATATATAAACCCCATCCCCATGCATTATATTGGACATAAATCTGCAGAAAATCCACCACATCAGAACACACCCAAAGGCGGTTTCTCACACAGCGTTTTTTGGAAAAGCATCAATGCAGTTTTGGTGCAGCTTTTGTTTTTTAATTGAGCCAAAGACAATAGTGCATATGGCAAGAATATGTATAAATCCTTCTCGTATGTGTCCAGTCCTGTGTGTGAACCCACTTCTGGCTTTCATGAAGCACAAGCACTGCAAGGGTTAAACAGCTCACCTGTTCCTCGGAGTAGCCACATGTATCATCGTCTCCATGAGCTTGGTTTGTGTGCGCACACTTCAAATTCAAAATGGGATGTAGTCATGAGTAAGGGTCATGTGATCCGAAACGCGTCGACAACAATCTGGTTGCATTAGCCCGAATGCTGTGGTTTCACTTGTCTGCTGTTTGGATATAATCTTTTAAGAAGAAAATGAAATAAAGTAGCAAAGTTGCTTTTTAAACAAGCCGGTCTGCATCTACGTTGATTTCCACGTCTATTGCTCGTTTTTCCTGCATTTGGGAGCTGGTTTCCGGACTTTGTTGCTCTTCTGGCTTTGGTTCTAAAAACTGTATCAAAAACTGCACTGGCATTTTTCCATAAAACGCCTCATAAGAAGCCCCCAGCCTCCTAACCCCGGTATGTAAAGCTCACTTTGCTTCGTTTTTTTTTTCCAGCAGGTGACGGACCAATGTAGCTGCTTCCAAAGTATGGACCTCTTGAAGTCTCGCCCTGCTCACCTTGCCGTTTTCATATTCCATGTCGTTTCTCAGTTTGACCCTGCACCTTTGGTAGGTAATAGAAGACATGAAAAGCATAGAGCTTTGAAATGATGTTCCACCTTTGATTAACCTTGGCTTCATAGACGGCAAGTGTAAAGTCTAGAGTCTTTGTAATACATCTTCAGCACCGGCTTCTGCTATGAAGAGAACTTATTTTGGCATTATTTGTATTCTAGCTATGTCTTGTGTGAATACCCAGCATAACCCGGCTCATTAACACCTGAGCACTCAAGTAGTCTGATTTAACATATGAATAGCTAATACATGGACAGGGTATTAAAGTGTAAATCCTTTTGCAGAACCACTTTTCTGTAATCGAGTAGCGATAAAATCCCTTGCACCCTGCTGCTTTGCATTTACCCTTTAGATCTCCTGCTGCACATATGGATGCCTCCTTTCCTCATTGTCAGTGACTTTCTGTATCTTTTTGATTATTGGGGACATTTTGAGCAACTCCTGTCTAGCCTTCTGGGAGGCTCATGACAACATTGCTCAATTATATTGTCGCTGTATGATACTGGCGACACTTGTAGTATTTCCTAGGCTTCCTCCCAAGTGGTTCACAGATTAATCTCTGGAGCATAAGTTGGACAAAAGCTGAATTTTCAATTGTTGCCTGGAGTTTAGAATCTATAGGTTGGGATTCAGGGTGTAAATAATGTATGGCCAGCTTACATCTGATCCACAGCCCATTTAGTGGAAGTAGCAGCAGGAGATTTATTCCTACACTGCAAGCTGAAAATGACTAGAAACTGTAAAAATGCAATGGACATAGGCAACGGAGAGTTCATCTAGTATCTAGATCAGTTGTATGTCTGATTACATAATTATTGTTTTGCACCTTTGCATTGTACAGTAAACCAAAAAATCTACAGGATTGTGAGGGAGTGGGAAATGGCTGCTGATCTGGGATTCTTTATATAGTTCTTAATTCTCTTAAAGGCGTTGTCTCACCGTGCTGTTTTACAGAGCCACAAGCAGTTTCATATTGATTGTTGTCGCTTCCTGGTTAGCTTTTGGTTGTTCTATACAGGGTCTCACAAAAGTGAGCACACCCCTCATATTTTTTTAAATATTGTACTATATTTTTTCATGGGACAACACTGAAGAGGTGACACTTTGATATAATGTGAAGTAGTCAGTGTACAGCTTGTTAAACAGTGTAAATTTGATGTGCCCTGAAAATAACTCAATACACAGCCATCAATGTCTAAACCGCTGGCAACAAAAGTAAGTACACCTCTAAGTAAAAATGGACAAATTGAGCCCAAAGTGTCAATATTTCCATGTCCTTAGTCTGCTTGTCTTCAGCAAACTGTTCGCGGGCTTTCTTCTTTAGAAGAGGCTTTTTTCTTCAACGACGGCCATGCAGACCGGTTTGATGTAGTTTGTGGCGTATGGCCTAAGCACTGACAGGCTGACTCTCCACCCCGGTAACCTCTGTACTCCTCTCTGGATATGACACTTGTGCATTCAACTTCTTTAGTCAACCATGGCGAGGCCTGTTTTGAGTGGAACCTGTCTTTGTTAAACTGATGTACGCTCTCAGATCAGTTTTATGGTGTTGACAATGTTCTTATAGCGTATGCCATCTTTATTACAGCAACCATTCTTTTTTTCAGATCCCCAGACAGTTATTTGCCATGAGGTGCTATGTGGAAATTCCAGTGACCAGTATGAGAGAGTGTGAGAGCGATAGCACCAAATTTAACCCACCTGCTCTCAATTCACACCTGAGACCTTGTAACACTGAGTTACCAGACACCGACAGGGAAAATGTCAAATTGGGCACAATTTGGCCATTTTCACTTAGGGGGGGTACCCACTTTTGTTGCCAGCGTTTCACATTGATTTCTATTTGTTGTTATTTTGAGAGCAAACCAAATTTACACTGTTTTTCAAACTGTACACTGACTACTTCACTTTATATAAAAGTTAAATATCTTCAATGTTGTCCCATGAAGATATATAATGCAATATTGAAAAAAACTGTGAGGGGTGTATTCACTTTTGTGAGATACTGTATACAACCACCCACAGCCTAATCGGGAAGAGAGAGCAAGCATTAATCTAAAACTGCTGTTAGCTCTGTGAAACAGTTTCTTATTCACAGCTCTTCTAAATGCACTGACATGAGAGCAGGAGATATTATCTATGAGCTCCTGAAGCTTTCTGCTCTAAAGTAAGTAGTCTCCTTTGTTTGTTAGAGATAACACACTATGTTCTCAAACTGCCAGTGTCCTGTGTGCTGATCTGTGATGACCTCACCCCCTGCTCTCAGATAAGATAAAGAGCAAAGAGATAGAAAGGGAGTGCAGGATGGTAACCAGAGAAACCTGTGTTCAGTCAGAGCAGATAAAATCTCTCTTGTATCTTCAACAAAGCAATATATTTGAAAAAAGTCTTCATTTAACTCTCGATTAAAAATACAAATGTCCATTATACATGTCACTTGACATACTACAATCAATCTAGAGGATGAATATGTGCTATACGTCCTGAAGAGTAATAGATCAATTGATAACCCCCACAATGTCTAACAACATAATTTCTTTATTAATATCATGTCTTCAGCCCCTTTGTGGTACTTTAATAGTGGTGGGGCGCCTAGTTGCGTCCCGTTGCTCCTAGCTCAGGCGCCGATAGATGTGGAGCTCTAGTTCTCACTGAGCATGCGCGGGCACGGAGTGCCACGATACTAAACAGGGAATTTCCAGCGTCCTGGAAGTGTTCGACGCGCAGGCGCCAATACTTCAATGCGCAGGCGCCGGCGTTTTGCCAGCGCAAACATGTGGCCGATGTATATACACTGGCAGGACAATATATTTTTATCATCTTTATGGTCAGCACTCTTTATAACTAGGCGGCGTGGACTATTTGTATTTAGTGGGATGTACCTTGTTGTCGGGGGTATTTAATGACTGGACTGGGATGATTGGGAGGTTGACAATACCTTACTGTCTTACCAGCTGGTGGAGTGCTCCGCATCTTGGAGCTTGGTCCGATGTGATCCCCTGATGAACCCTCTGGATACTTGGAGGGGGAAACACATCAGGATGGGATTTCTATATACAAGGACAAAAAACTAAAACCTCTCAAAAAGTTGGGGCTAGAGGAAAAACTCCCTGAGATATGATTACCCAGCATTAACGCCGTAAAGACAATGAACCAACTACCTCAATCAAAATAATGCCTAAGGGTATAGTTAAAATATAACTTTTAATAATACCGCAATTAAGAACATGCAAAAAACATGTGAATATACAAAACCATACAAATAAGCCTACATATAGAACAGCGGAGCTACTGCCCCGACAAGGGCGACCCCGCACTAGGACCCTACCACAACACATAACAAAGCCACATTAACAGTACCACAAAAAACATGCTAAACAATTATAGACATAACAGAGACGAACATCTATCAAGTATCCAAACAATATAGTCGGACACTATTTCATAGTAAAGATGTCTGGCAAAGTACAATAGAACGCCAATGTCCAGCTTAAGATATCTCACAAAATACAGTAGATAGCCAATATCCTCCAACGCGTTTCCCCCACACACTGATACTGTGGGTTCAACAGGGAGAAGAAAAAAAATATATATACATTTATCTGTATCAAATGAGAATCAAATATTAAGCTTACGTCCCTTAGATAGTCGGTACATAACAACAGGTCCCAGGATCCTGTGATGTCACCATCCCCAGATAGTTCTGCCGTGCAGGATAGTGTCCAGCAAAGATAGAAACCGCAGCAGACTCCAACCATTAATGAGCCTATATATATATATATGTATTTAGGTACTAAGACTCACCTATGGCAGCCCGGAAGAAAACGATCCGGCATCCACAGCGATGAACCGCGCGTGCGCGAAAAAATGCCGTGAAAACAGCATTGTGCACATCTCGCGAGAGCGCAGCGTCATTGCGCATGCGCAATAAGCGATATGCGGACAAAGAGGGCATATGCCAATACTGCGACAGACAACAACGCGAGAATGCGACTGCGCAAACAGCCGCATAGACACACCAATGCCGAATGGTATAAACGACCATCGGTGTCATAAATAGCGTTCGTGAACGTAGTTAGATAAAGGGAATGTCGCGGTGGTCTAATTAGTAAATGGCATGCCCATAGTTCAGCCCATACACTTCAAAAGAGAGTGCCAGATATAAAGTTATTATAGCCCTATAGATAATATGACAAAATACACCAATTAACGGCAAATAGAAGGTGCATATGGTAATATATTAAATGAAAACGATTTACAAGAAAATAGCCTATATAATAACATCAGTCAAAATATACAAATAATCATAAGTAAATAATAAACAGGGTGTATTAAATAAAAGATGTGAAGAGAAAAGAATAATTTAAACCGTGTGGATGAAAAGTCTTCAAATAAAAAATCCAATGGGCCTCCCTTTGTAATATCTTCCTATCAAAATCCCCCTTTCGTGGGGGAGGAGAAACCACCTCAATTACCGAGAACATGATCGACAATGAATGATTAGGGTGTACGGTGTTCATATGTCACGCCAGGGGCGTGTCGCGGTGATGTTTGATATCACCCAAATGCTCCAACACTCTCCGACGAAATTCCCTGACTGTTTTGCCAATGTACATACAGGGGCAACCGCATGAGGCCTGATATATGACGCCCCTTGTTTTACAGTTGGCATAGTTTTTCATATGAAACACTCTCCCCGTGGTCAAATTAGTGACTGTTTTGGAAACGTCAATATACTTGCACGCCTTGCAGGTGCCACATTTGTATGTCCCAAGAATTCTATTACTCAGCCACGTACCTGAGACCGGTGGGGGAATATAGTGACTATGAACCACAGTATCCCTGATGTTCTTCCCGCGTCTCAACGTAATGCGGGGAAAAGGGTCAATAAACTCAGATATATCGGGATCTTGTTGTAATAGCGGGCAAAAATTTGCAATGATCCCTTTGACTTTGTGGAATGCATTGTCATAAGTCCCGATCACCCTAGTTTTCCCCTCCGATCTCACCTCCTTAGATTTCTGTGGGTGTAACAAAGGAAGTCTATCCGCTTTTCGCGCCCATTGATATGCTGTAGACAAAGTCTCCCTGGGGTACCCACGCTCAAGAAAATTTTGTTGTAAGATGCCTTGCCTCCTTTTTGAAAAGCTCGACAGTAGAACAGTTACGACGAATTCGACAAATTGATGAAATTGTGTTACTGAACCAGACCAGAAGATGATGATGTTGTCAATATAACGACCCCAGAATAATATACTATCCTGTGCCTGTTGGTACTGATCAGAGAAGACAAGCACGGGGTCGCCCTTGTCGGGGCGGTAGCTCCGCTGTTCTATATGTAGGCTTATTTGTATTGTTTTGTATATTCACATGTTTTTTGCATGTTCTTAATTGCGGTATTATTAAAAGTTATATTTTAACTATACCCTTAGGCATTATTTTGATTAGGGTAGTTGGTTCATTATATACAAGGACAGTAAGAATTTTCTTTGAATATCTGTATTAGCTTTATTCATCGCATTATTTATGTGGTATAGTTATTAGAATTTTCTTGAAGAGGTATTTGGTGACCACCATTGGAGTTGTATATATGTAAGGGCTGTATAGGGATAGCCTTCTAGAGGTGGGGCCGCCCTTTTTGTAGGACAACAATAGGTGCTAGAATAGATTCATGTGAGGGTTACCTACTGGTTTGTCTATAGAGTTGTTAGACATTGTGGGAGTTATCAATTGATTTATTACTCTTCAGGACGTATAGTACATATTCATCCTCCAGATTGGTTGTAGTATGTCAAGTGACATGTATAACAGACATTTGTATTTTTAATCGCTAAGTATTAAAAGTTATATTTTAGAGTGGATTTTGCATACATTTTTTCTGTGATTTTCATTTTTCATTTTTTTGCAATCCCCAATATATATTCTTTTTTTCTGTGAGTAATTCATTTAACTCTCCCAACGTGTTGAAAGCTAATCTTTGTAGTGAGACAACCCCTTTAACTGCTTCACAGTTAGTTGTCAAATCATTATTACCGCTAGAAAGGTAACCAGGAGCCCCTGTCTTATTTTTCCTCAGCTCTGCTACTTGTATGGAGACCTGTATCAGCAAACCAACCCAAAGGAGATGCGGAGAGTGTTTCTTGAATTCTTTCAGTTCTTCCTAGAGAGGACAGCGGTGAGCGCACAAATGCAACTTATTTTAATTATAAATTAGATTCCTATGATCATTCTATCAAAGAAGTGGTGAGTTAAATGTATTAGAACTTGTAAACTCTGTTCTCTTATTCTCTAAGAGTATGTTCACACATCGGATATTCCCTTGCGGAAAAATCCGGCACCGTATCTGTATCTAAAATCTGCGCATTTATGTGTAGATTTTCGAAAGGTACTTTAAAACACCGATGCAGATTACGCAGATGTTCTTTGAGGCTAATCCATGCCTTGATGGCCCTGTGTCAAAATGACACACGGAAAAAGTAAACATGCTTACTCACATTAATAATGGGTATATTTGTCCATTCATCCTTCCTTCAATTATCTCCTTAACGACCGCCCGACGACTTTAGACGCCAGGATCGGGGCTGTATTACACAGCCCTGATCCCAGAGCATCCCCTGCAAGCATCGGGAGCAGAGGAAACCTCCGCAATCCGGAGCTTTAACCCTTTGATTGCGGCGGTGCGTTACTGCAGCGCAATCAAAGGGTTTCCCCTGCTCTGTCGGGTGATCAGAACACCCGGTGGCCCGACAGAGCCCGGGGAACGGCTGCACAGTCAGCGCTGGGGACCTAGAGTGGCCCCAGAGCTGTCTGTGTATGAAGCCAGTGACCTGGACACCCTGTGTGGTGTCCTGATCACTGCCTGTGTCAAAGTGACACAGATTAGAATGTATTAGCATATATGAATATGCTAATACATTACTAAGTGTTAAAAAAAAAAAAAAAAATTGTAACAGTTCTCATTTCAGGGGATTTAAAAAAAAAAGTAAAAAAAAAAAAACAAAAAAAGTGTAAAAAAATGAATAAAAAAATAAATAATAAAATAAAAAAAAATATTTAATAAAAAATAATTGTGCATACATAACACACACACAAAAAAAACCTACACATTAGGTATCCACATGACCGTAATATCCTGTAGAATTAATCTAACAAGTTATTAAGTTTGAAATGTGAATGGTGTAAAAAAAAAAAACCCTTCTGATAATTATTTTCACTCCTCTGTCTGAAATCTTGCAGGGAGCACCTGCTCATGGCTGTTCTATGGTGAAATAATGTTCTTTCCACTGGCAGATTATGGCTGCAACAGTGCTCACTGGAACCCTCAGTAGTTTAAAAAGTTCTTCTGTGTCCAATGCTATCAGTATGTTTTGCAACAACAAATTTACAATGGTCTTGAGACAGATCACTCTCTTTTTCCATCATGAGATGTTTGTTGTGTGGCACCTTGGTAAGGAGACGCCTTTTTATAGGCCGCCAATTGAACGAGCTTATATTATTTTTCACTAAATGACAGGAATGCTTTCAAATCAATGATAGATTTCAGCAGGTGCCATGACTTTCCATGGTTTTTTGCACCTATCTTTCTTCATGTGTTCAATACTTTTTCCCTGTGTCATTTCTCATTATTACATATAACTTCATCTGTGGTGTGATTTATTTGTGGATTGGATGGATTGTTACCAACATCAGGTGAGAATTCCATGTCAATAGCACCTTCAGAAATATACTTACTTAGAATATTGTTGACTTGTTCAGTACTTATTTCACCTGCTGTACGTGGTTGGACAATTTTGCTGTTCGCATCCACACCAAACATAGTTTTGTCTGATGTGACTTCGCGCTGGAACTCTTAGGGCCAGTTCACACGGCTTATTCAAGCCGTAATTGCGGGACGGATTTCGCAGCTCCCCGGCCCCATAGACATGCATTATCCACGGCGCATGTCTCTTTCTCCCCGCCCGGCGTATTCGCCGAGCGGGGAGGAGAGACGGAATCCACGGTTCTCTATGAGAACTGTGGATTACCGTAATGGCCGGGATGGATTCCAGCCGTACTGCAGCGCAAGTACGGCAAGCAATACGGCTGGAATCCGTGCCCAAAATAAGTCGTGCGAACGAGGCCTTAGACCCACATGTGTATTACACGTGTGTGTGTGTGTGTGTGTGGGATGTATAATTTACTGTACATATCTTGGTGTAACACCTGAACCCCCCGTCTTACTAAAACGGGACTGCAGCCCTGCACAGATTGAGATGAGCCTTTAAGCTGTGTAATTAATACTATTTATTATTATTATGCAATTTAAAGCACCATTACTTCCAGGGCACTTGTACACGTGAAGGAGGTTTACATACATAACATAAGACCAAACAAGTCTAACAACAGCAACACCAAATGACTAACAACTGGCACAGCTGAAGAGGGGAACCTGCCCACGAGGGCTTACAGTCTACAGGGAAGGAGGAATGAGACCGTAGGTGAGGGACAGACATCTTTGTATTATGGTGTCATCAAGGTTATTTTAGGTTGTAGGCTCCTGAAGAGATGGGTTTTCAGGTTACTTCTGAAATTTGTAATCCTGGAGCAGAGTCTGAGGTGTTGAGATACCAGAGTATGGGGGATAAACAGGAGAAATCTTATTAACTGTTGTATGAGTGTCTGACCGAAGGAAAGCAGAGAAGGTGGTCCTGTGAGGAGCGGAGATTGCATGAGAGGAGGTAGCTGACGATTAAGGACAAGATATATGGAAGAGAGAGGTTATGCTTCTATGTCGTGGTTAGTAGTTTAAACTAAATTCTCTGGGCAATTGATACGGTAGCTTGAGAATGGATTGGCACAGAGGAGAGGCAGAGGAGTAGCAAACAAAGGTGGATTAACTGGGAAGCAGAGTGTTATAAAGAGTGCTAGACAGGAGGCTGCAGAAAAGGATGTTGCAGTAGTCAAGGCGGGAGATGACAAGGGCAGGAACCAGCATTTTCGTAGCATCAGAGTTAATATTGTTAAATACCATTCACAAGCAGAGTTTTCTTACTGAATGAGTTTTGTCCTTGCTTGTCTGCAGATAAACAGGCTAGCTCTCTTGAACAGATAAGTTTTTACAAGCAGGTACTTATGGGTATTAAGAAGTTGTATCAGTTGTGCTTACTGTGATGTGCACATACCGACAAACTCATTAAGGCAGACTGTGTTTGAGCTCTGGATGTCATTGGATGATGTATGTCTATACAGTGGTGCATGTCGAAGCCTCCATTAGTGGTACATGTTGAGAAATCCTCTTGATGTATACCTCAGACGCCGTCTGCACAGAGCCTAACTGATCTGTGACAACAGGACATGGAGCTGAATTTTGTGCGTTGCGCTTGTGTTACCATCTTGCCTTTTTCCAATACACAGTATTGCTCACATTGTGGTATTCCATGTATATGGTCTGTAATGCGGTTTTTAATGTTCTTCTAGCATCTTCGAGTTGCTGTTCCAGAAGATCTTGCCCTTGAACTAGGTAAGTTATGTATGCACACACGTTGTTCCACTGTGTATTTACATTCCTCACCATTTTTAAGATCTTCGCTTGCTGTTGGTGTAATATTGTTTATATTTCAATGCAGATTACCCATGTTGAGCTGGTCTTGCAGTGGTTGTCCCTTGTGTTACCCTGTTGATCAGGGAGTTTTTGTTGTTAGGGGAAGTTGTGGAGCATCGTTAAGGTTGAAAGTTGTAATAGATGAAGCTCATTTAAGTAAAAGGACCCCTTTGTAATGCATGGTCATGTGAGTCCTCTGAAGACCTTTTTTGCAGTGGTTGTCCGAATTAGCTTATAAATTGGGCAAGAAGAGCATTTTGTGCACACATTTGTTGAATCTCTATACTAATATAATGGAGAATTTGATAACTAGCCATGTTATAATAGGTTGGCATGAAAAGGTCTCCCTCTGCAAACAGAAGCAATCCTAACCCCCACTGGTAACTTGTAAATTTTGTCTGTGTTGCGTAGCAGATGTGTCTACAGGATGGTTGTCAGGGAATTGGGTCACTACAGGTTAATAAATGGAGGTTAAAATGTGTTACTATATTCTGATATCAGAAAGGGAAGATCTCTCCTTAGGGAGAGCACCTATATAGGTGTTTGGAGATTCGAAATTGCCTTTTTGCACTCCATGAAGCATCGGCATATCACAAGGCATTATGGGAAAGGAGCTGAGAAGCTCTAGCGCCCTCTTTTGTATGTAACAAATCCTCAATTTGCTTTTGACCCACTGGATCTTTGGAAAGCAAGAAGGGATTTTTAGCCAGGCCAGCATCACTCATCTGTATACAGCCGTTTCGAGTTTTTGCCCCTCGTCAGTACAGAGCAGGGCGATACTAGCTCTCCCTAAGGAGAGATCTTTCCTTTCTGAGCTACTCATTGCCTCCCACTCAGCCAAGCTAGCATCGCTCTGTTCTGTACTGACGAGGGGCAAACACCCCGAAACGGCTGTGTACAGATGAGTGATGTTGGCTTGGCTAAAAATCCCTTCTTGCTTTCCAAAGATCCAGTGGGTCAAAGGCAAATTGAGGAGTTGTTACATCCAAAAGAGGGCGCTAGAGCTTCTCAGCTTCTTTCCCATAATGCCTTGTATATTCTAACATGGAAGTCTGTAAAATGTGTGACATGCTGCTAAACTGGCTTGTGAAATTATCCGTGTGTGTGGCGACTCCAACAGGACCACAGTGCTTTTACCTCTGTAAATCTTGGTAGAATTTTCAGCCTCTATTACAATATGGTTGATCCTAGGAAACCACCTCACTGTAGAACTGCTCAGCACGTATTAATGTCACTGTGGTATAATGCCCTGTACAACAGGTCGGGTTGGAGAGAGTAAATTACCTGTCGCCTTCTGCAATCTGTTGACTTGATGACTGGAATAAATCTGCATATATTAACCCTGACCTTTAGAAAGGTGGTAATATGAAATAATTAGTCTTTTCCTGATATTAAATTTACTTTGCCCCCACCTCAATAGTAATTAACTAGAAGCCATATAGTTGTGTGTAACCTATTGTTTTTATCTATTGCCTGCAGAAAAGAGACGACCAGAATTAATACCTGAAGATTTACTGCGACAATATGTTCACACCATGCAGGAAAAGATGTGTCCTGATGTTCAGAAACTTTTAGAAGACTTTAGGTGAATTTTTGTACTATTTATTGACTATTGAGTGAAGACTTTAAGGGCGACCTGTATGAACGAGGCTGCGTCAGAAGTCTGGCGTCTTTTCAGCCTAAAAACTGGCGCAGCTCTGTTTGCTAAATTTTTAATCGGGTGCACTCAACAAAATTAGGCGCATTATAAAGAGCCTGCGGCACTTTGTAATGCGCCTAAGATCAGGGGGCGTGCTGGAGGCGTGTCGCACTCCAACCGCACGATTCTACATGTTTATGACTCTTGTTCGGCAAATCCAGGTGCATTACTCCTGGAATAGGTAGACCACTTTAAAAGTGGTTTACCTGAGCCAGAAGTGTCGCTTAGTAGCTAGAAAGCACTAAATCTATGACCCGCAGTAGAAAAGGTTCATAGATTCAGGCACATTCTAAGCTACAAATGCACGAAAAGAAAATGGCGCCTGGGCACCAAAAATCATACATGTCACCCTAAGTTTCTCTGTAGACCCATCCTGAAACTATCTGTGTATTGTGACTTTCAGGCATAAACGCAACATGGGTTTGACCTTGGCAGAAAGTGAGTTGGCCAAACTGGATGCAGAACGGTCACGAGAACGCAACACCCTTGAAAAAGAGCGAATCTGTGCAGAGCCAATCTTGCAGAAAATTGAGGAGGTTTTGTAAGTAGTATTTTTTTTCATTTTTTTTTTTTTTTTACCCCTATACCTACCTTTCTTCCACCAATAAGTTGTAGTCTATTATGTGACGATCACCTCTCTTGCGTGGTGTAGGTTGGAATGACATTCTTTAAATGCCGTTTCTTCTTCTCAATGCTTCTGATCGGCTGGTAGCAGTCTTTTAGCAGCCTAAAATGGGTTTCTCACAAAGCAAAATCCGCTTTACTGGCCGCTGCAGGTAGCTTTAATCCAGCTATGCATGTAAATGAGAAGTGCGATGCTAGCGGCTGTTCTCTTCATATACTTCTATGGAAGCTTTCGAACATAGCCGAGTGCACACACTCAATTACACTCATAACTCCTGTAGAAGTGAATGAGGAGGATGGCCACTAGCACCGCCCTACTCATTCACATGCATGACCGAATTAAAGCTAGGTGCGAGTGGCCAGCAAAGCTGATTTTGCATAGTGAGAAAACTCCTTTAAAGGGGTTGTCTCACTACAAAGATCTTAGTTTAAAATGAGGGAACACAAAATCTAAGCATATCCGTCTTTGGATACCATTAGCAAAATGCTATGGTTTATGAGAATGGGGCGCTTTGTGTGCCTAGCAGCCGTGTTGAAGCCAGGTCGGGTTACACTCCGTTAATGTGTTAGTGGCTGCCGCCCAGGTTGCAGACTGGAGAGCGCACGCTATGTATGTGGATGCAGCGCAGTGCACAGGTTACAGTCGAGAGAGAACAGCTGAACTGTACAGTCCCACGTAAATCCCTTTTGTGACTCAGATGTGAAGTCCCACGTAAATAACAGAGAGAACAGCTGTACTGTGCAGTACCACAGAAAACACTTTTGTGAGAAAAACCCAAAACATTTTTTGTGAAGACAGATAAATATGTGTTTTGCAGTCCACGAAATCACAGGAAACATCCCTGTTTAATCACTTTTGTAACTTGGCAGTCCCAGAATAAAAAAAACGTATTTGTATGGAACAGATGTGAGGTCCCATGTAAACACAACAGATAAAGCGCATAGTTTTGTTCTGCAGATCTGTAGAGGTCTGAGGCGTAATAATCTGCTGGATATAGAACTATGTGAGAGGCATAGAAAATAAATCACCCATCTTCCATCTGCAAAGAGTGAAGATACTCCCTGCTGGGAGAAGAAACACGCCTCTTTGTTCTACAAGCTCTGCTTGGCAGCCAGCACAAGAGGCTGCCAAAAGGTGTAACAAGACAACCCCTTTAAGGCTTATACCCTCTGTTATGAAAAACTAGCTTTACTTCTCCAATAAAGCCTGCAATTCTGACCAAGTTAAAGGGGCTTTGCGATGCTATTCTCTGGATGACCCCTCACACGGGGAACAACACCGTCTCTCTCCTATTTTTCTTCTCCATAAAGCTTATTGCTCTTTCTTAATAAAATAGGGCTAGGTGGTTCTCCTCTGTGTTTGTGGTGTAGGATTCATTCTGTGGTATTGCTTCATATGATGTAGCGTTGTCCAAAATTAGTCTGTAATTGGACTGAGGGCTTAGAGATTATTTCCTTTGTTGCATCAATTCAAATGACCTGTATTCTTGGTTATGTCCATGATTTGGCTACAGAACCTGACAAAAAAATAGCAAATAGCAAAAATGTTCTATATGGCTAGGAAAATGGTTGCACAGCATTGGCTTGATGAGAATCCATTAACAACACAGGATTTTGTATGGCAGGTAAATTGGTTTAGAAGGGTATACATAGTAGGCAGAGGACACTGTAGAAATGTAAAAAGATTTAGGCACATTAGTTAGATACTCCTGAAATGACCTCTTCTCACCGTCTTCAAGGGTCTCAATATTAGTGGAATAAAATGTATGTTGTATTTTAGACTCCTCCTGTACCTGTTGTGTAAGCTTGATGTACTGGAATTACATATAGTTAAATGTATGAAATTGTCCTCTGAAATATTGTGGGACATGTTTCGTATTGTGTGTGTATGTGTGTGGGGTGGGGTGTTGTTCATTTTTGTCTTTTTTTTTTTCCCTTTCCATTTTTTTTTCTTTTTCTGTACACCTTTAAAAAAAAAAAACCTTTTTAATAAAAGTTGCTTGATTAAAAAAAGTGGTGTTTTTGCCATCAGGTTGAAGCTAAAAGCCCGCTTCAGAGAGCGGGAAAATGGCTGCGCTTGCGCAGTTCTCCTCATTCATTTCCATGAGAGATCCAAACATAGCTGAAAGTGTAGGGGAAATTGTGCAAATGCGGCCATCTCTCTCCTTTCCAAGGCCGTCTCGTGGCTTGCTATAAGCAATCCTCAGAAGGGGATTTGCCATCTTCAGAAGGGATTTTACCATATGGCAAAACCCTGTAACACACAGTAATGAATACTCACCTATTATGCAACATGGTTGCAGAATGGTATCCAGGACCCCACCCACTTGAAGTAACATGTTGTTCCCAGTTTGTTTTTGTCTATGATGGAAGCTTGGCTCCATCATAGATGTTTTTTTAAGTGTGACCTTCATCTTTGTAAAATTTGATTTTATGCAGTCCTTTTGTAAAATTTTTAACTGATTTCGGGAGCATTAATACGTTCCCAGTTAAAGAGTTTATTAACTGTAACAGTGACCATGTGGTCTTTTATCCAGTGCACTTTACGTCAAATATTTTACATTGGCAGTGGATTAAGCATACAGATTTCTAATCATTTGGATGGTAACTCCAATCCAAGGGACTATATTACATCAAGTGTAGAGAAACACTTCATTTCATGCCATGTAGGCTCCATTAATTCATTTAAAGCATTTGGAATAGAGATAATATAAAATTTCTCCACATGGAGGTGATTTTAAACAGGGAAGCATACTGGATATTTGATTTTAATGCCTCTTTTCCTATCATTTTTAAATTTGAGAAAATGTTACATCGCTAAGTTATGCCCTGTGCTGGAAATCTCTTACATGATCACTTGCATGTTGTATAGCTATAAATCTATTTTTGTTGTGCAAAAAAAAAAAAAAGTATATGTATGTATGTGTGTGTTATATATATAATTTTAAAAAATATATATATATATATATATATATATATATATATATATATAAAAATATATATATAATATAATTATTTTTTATTTTAAAATTTTTTTATTGGGTCCTTGCGGAAAGTTTTTGGCCCCTTTTAACTTTCAAACCTTTTGCCACATTCGGTTTCGAACATAAAGATATAAAATTTTCATTTTTTTTGTGAAGAATCAACAACAATGGGACACAAATTTTGAAGTGGAAAAAATTATTGGATAATTTAAACTTTTTAAAAAATAAAAAACTAAAAGTGGGGTGTGCCCAAATTATTCGGCCCCTTTAGTTAATACTTTGTAGCGCCACCTTTTGCTGCGACAAAAGCTGCAAGTCGCTTGGGGTTTGTCCCCTATCATTTTTGCACATTGAGAGACTAAAATTCTTCCCCATTTTCCTTGGAAAACAGCTCCGCTCATGAGGTTGGGGATGGAGAGGTTTGGGGCAGCGGACTCAGTGAGGTTTGGAGGGAGAGCTTTTGTGACAGCTGGAGCTCATGAGGTTGGAGGGAAAGGCTTTTTGGGGGAAACCGGGTAGTTTTTTGTGGGGTTTGGATGGAGAGCGTTTGTGGAGCACTGGCTCGTGAGGTTGGATGGAGAGTGTTTGTGAGAAAAGCTGGACCCAAAGTGAGGTTGGGATGGAGAGCGTTTGTGACATCTGGAGCTCAGTGGGGTTTGGATGGAGAGCGTTTGTGAACAGCAATTTTCACTCTTTCCAAAATTTCCCATGGTTTCCCCAGGTCTGGATGTGTTGGCCATTTAACACCTGGATACTTTTTATTTGTGAACCTTCCTTTGAGATTTTGCTTTATGTTTGGGATATTGTCTGTTGGAAATAAACTCCTCCCAGTCTTGGGTCTTTTGCAACTCCAACGGGTTTTCTTCCAGAATGGCCCCTGTATTTTGGGGCCCCTCCATCTTTCCCATCAATTTTAACCATCTTCCCTGCCCTGTGAAGAAAAGCCCAAACCGAAGCTGCCACCACCAGTGTGACAGTGGGGGATGGTGTGTTCAGGGGATGAGCGTGTTTCTTTTTCACCCAAAAAATCGTTTTGCTTGTGGCAATTGTTGATTTTGGTTTCTCTGAGCAATCACCTTCTTCCCTTTTTTGGTGTCTCCCGGGGGCTTGTGGCAAACTTTAAAACCCAAAATTTTTTATGATATCTTTGGAAATGGCTTTTCTTGCCACTCTTTCCTAAAGGCCCAATTTTTTGGGGTTACGACTGATTTTTGTCCTTTAAAAACAACCCCCACCTCCTGTAGATTTGAGCTCATCCAGAGTGATCTGGGGCCTCATGGCTGCATCTCTGATCATCTTCTCCTTGTTTGAGATGAAAGTTTAGAGGAGGCCCGGTCGGTAGATTTTCGTGGTCGATATCCTTCCATTTTTAATATACGCTTGCAAGTCTCCTTGGATGTTGAAATTTGGGAAATCTTTTTTGTATCCAAATCCGGCTTTAAACTTTTCCCAACCGTATCACGGCCTGCCCGGTGTGTTCCTTGGTCTTCATGTGCTCTCTCGTTTTTAAACAAACCTTGAGACATAAAAGGCGGGGCTTTAAACGGAGACTTTATTACACACGGTGGATTTTATTTATCATCTCAGTCATTTAGGAAACATTGGATCATTCAGAGATCCTCATGAACTTTTTTTTGGAGTGAGTTTGCTGCAGAAAGTAAAGGCCAAAAAATTTTTGCACCCCCACTTTTTATTTTTTAATTTTTTTACCAATGTTTAAAATATCCAATAAAAAATTTTTTCCCCCTCCACAAATTTTGCCCACTTGTTTTTGGATTTTTCACAAAAAAAATAAAAATTTTATATCTTTAGTTTGAAGCCCAAATGTGGCAAAAGGTAAAAAGTTCAAGGGGCCAAA
>JAODAL010028967.1:0-52435 GCA_025379985.1 Phyllomedusa bahiana | reverse complement strand
GATAGCCCAGCGATAGCCATAAATCTAAAAGTTTGGGAAAAGATTTAGGCGGAGTTGAGCCAAAATCCCTGCTGCAGTGTGTGCAAACTTGGTCAAGAACTGCTGACCTCTGTAATTGCAAGCAAAGGTTTCTGTACCAAATATTAAGTTCTATTTATCTATTGTATCAAATACTTATTTCATGCCATAAAATGCAAATTCATTATTTAAAAATCATACAATGTGATTTTCTGGATTTTTTTAGATTCTGTCACTCACGGTTGAAGTGGACCTACGATAAAAATTACATTCTTTGTAGGTGGGCAAACTTGATAAATTGCCAATGTACTTTTTTTCCCCACTGTAGCTATTTTGGTCACCTACGCACATGCTTTCTGTACTACTGTGCTTAGTCTTCTTTGCTCCGTCTATTAGTCTTGTGTATAGTATATTACTCTAATGTCTGTGCATCTGTGTCTTCTGAAAACAGCTGTAATAACATGGTGACTAATATTGCTCAAATGGATCCTTGTTTAATTTGACACAGGTTCGACTGAACTTGTGCAAAAATTCAGGCTTGGCATGAAGCCAATTTTTTTCTGTAACATTATTCTTATCTGTCACTATAACTATAAGCATAACCCTAACCGTAAGGGTAGGGTTGTTTAAAGAGGAACATGTATGAAAACTGTCTATGTGCAAGACTTTCTTTTAGCAACCAATCAGAGCTCCCCTTTCTTTTTTACAGCACTATATGAAATAAAAGGGGAACTCTGATTAGTGGCTCTGAGCAACAAAGCAAATCTTAGACCTAGACACTTTTCCTACTTTTGGCCCTAAGAGTTTAACATACTAGCCTGGTGACACAATGCTCATGTTGTGCCCTAACTTCTGGTCAAACGTCCCATCTGATATCACTTACAGTTACTTCAACTGTAAGTGATGTAAAAAATTATGGCAAAATTGCTGTGTTTTTTCCACTGTGGTTCCAATAAAAACTACATCTTGTTCCGCATAAAACAAGCCCACATATGGCTACATCTACGGAATAATAAAAAAAATTGTGTCAGAATATGGTGACATGAAATAGAATAAAAAATAAAAATCTACACGTGTCCTGTATCCCCATATCCATACCAACCCACACCGCAAAAGTAATATATTATGCTGCACAGTGAAAAAACATTTTTTAAATATTAAAACCACTTGCCACATATAATTTATTATTAGTTATTATAATGGTTGTGGAAAATCAGCGTCTGAACGACACTGATTTTACATAGGATATAGTGTAAATCATTTTACATTCAGATTGGACGCTGATTCTGTGTGTGGAATCTGTGTCCAGAATCAGTGTCCAAATCCGCCGTGTGAACATACCTGTCGGCACCGTGTCACTGCCCCTTTTAGATTCCGTCTGGTGCAGCCTCAGCCATGGTTAGGTACGGGGCCTTAGGGGTTAAGCACCAGAGCCAATCCCTGACTGGGGCGGAATATTTTAATCCCTTCCTGAGACACTGTCTGTGCCTGTGATTTCTCTTATATTCCTGGATAGTACTGATACTTGGATTTTGACTCTGACTTTCTGGTTCATGACTTTGGCTTTGCCTTCATTTATTCCTCTGCCTTGTTAATCGGTACTGTGAGTTCTCCTGGCCTGGTCTCGGCTACTGACCTGACGTCTGGTTCATCGTACAGAAGTCCTAGAGCCTGACAAAACAAGTTTGTGGACAATAGTCCAGGAAAGTCAGGTTCCAAGATGAAGGTCCATGCTTGAGGAACCCCCTTTAGCAAAGAGAGGATGAGCCCCACTTGTTCCTCAGTTTCGGATGAGTGGGGCCTAAGCTGAAAATGCAATTTGCAATTTGCATCTTGTGCAGTCACCAGAAAAATGGTCCAGCAGGTTGAGCTTAGGCTACATATGTGGGTACATAGAAAACACATTCAGGGAGGATGTGGTCTCCTGCAGCGCAACCTCCATGCTAGGTCTTGCACAAAGTGCATCAAAAATGTGTCTTATCCACCAGTGTCTATATTGATTCCATGTCAAGACGGCACTGGGGATCAGGAAAAAATGGGCTTATGATTCTGTCAGGGACACCCAAATTTTTCCCTATCCATACCTTGCCTAAGCAGAGCAATCGCCCTGAGAAGGGCGACCCTGCACTCATACCTTATCATAAATAAACTCTGGATAAGTGGAGGGCAAAAGTAAGATTATAAATGGATGGCAAACAGGCACAGATACAACAGACAACACATAGATAAATGTCGATGACAAAGTCACAAACCAGAGTCAGAGTCAAAATACAAGTATCAGTAAAAACAAGGGAATATCCTTAATATAGAGAAATCCGGACCAGCGGACTAGTGCAAAAACACTGTTTATTGTAATCCATAAGTGCAGAGGGTACAAAAAAACCACAATAAAACCAACACGTTTCAGGCGCAACTCATCGCCCTTGATCACGGTACTGCAAGGGCGCTAGGACCTCTATGTTGAAAGGCAGAAGTGCTAACCAATCTGCAACATTGTAGCCCTCACAGCTCTTTAAATAAACAGACCTTTGTTTGACTACAGAGAGCACACTGTGACGAAAGGCATGGTGACGTCAAGCCTGCTGGGTCACATGATATGCTGTTCAAACAAATCATGCACACACTCTTTTGAGCATACTGAAAGCTGAAGCAGGTATGAAATAACTTTGTGGCAAAACCCTTTTAAACTTGCTTCTAATATTCTCTCTTTTAAGCATGCCTGTCGTATCAGCAACAAAGGAGCTTGCTTAAGTTCCTTTAGCCCTTTAGAGATCTGTAGCCTTGTATCCTGATATTTAAAGGGGTTTTATCGTTACAAAGATCATGTCTCAGATTATGGGGACAGTAAAAATAAGCACTTTTGTAATTGGGTTGCATTACCTCAGTCACTTGGTTTAGCAGATATCAGCTTCTCTGTAAATCTGTATTCTGTTTCTGCTGTTGCTGGTCGGAATGCCCCCTGGTCGATTCCCTAGACACGCCCCCTGCACTGTGATTGGCTGGCTGACATTTCATTCAGCCTGTTGGGATACACCCCTAGACAGGAAACGCTCCGGCCACGCCCCCTGCACTGTGATTGGCTGGCTGACATTTCATTCAGCCTGTTGGGATACACCCCTAGACAGGAAACGCTCCGGCCACGCCCCCTGTGCTGTGATTGGCTGCCTGCACACTCTATGTTTACTCCCCTATGAGCTGTTAAAATTGATAGTGAAACCAAGGCTGCTGGCTCTATGTACATCTCCCAGCTCTATGGTGATGATCTGGGCAATTACTGGCTGTTTAAAGGGCTTTTGCCAAGAGGTTGTTTCACCTCCTCACAGGTCCAGTCCTTAAGCTGCTACTTTGAAAAGAGGGCGTTCTGTTCCTCAGATCGAATGCAAGCCCCGCATCCTTATGACGTCATCATCTGTAGTGTATAACATAAGGATTGAACACTGTGTCTGCATAAGCTCCTTGTGTAGTGCTTAGCTGATCCACTCTGTAAGATAAAGGTTAGGAGTTCAAGTCCCATCAGTATATATTTTTTTCTTTTATAAATTGTACACATGTAAAGATATGAAAATATATGTGTAGACATCTATAATTTTATTCATATACACACACAAAGCTCCCCTATATAGTGTCCCATTGTCACAGTAGTCATACCAACCACTTCCAACATATGTGATACAATGTATATATTTTGGGGGATGAGACATGATATAGGGGAACTATGTATGTGTATATATATCATTATAGAGATTGACATATATATTTTAGGTCTCTCTACATATGTGTAGAATTTAGGGTGGAAAAAAAAATATACTCTGTGAGGGAACTAGAACTCCAAACCCCTTCGTTGTAAAAGCAATACTCTATCACTGCTCACTGCTCTACCGCTGCACCAACAGCCCAAGTTAGTTACAAGCTGAGCAGTGTCTTCTCTCAAAGCTGATGTGCTTCTCACCCCATTGTTTTCTCTCACATGTCACTAACAGGAAGCAGAGATCTTTACTTGAAGCTGACATTTGTCCTTGTCGTTGAGTAAAGGTCTCTGCCTGTTGTCAGTACAATTTGGGTGAACACCACTAGAAGTTAAAGCTGCTGGCTTTCAGCGTAATTTGTGTGTAAACTAAAACATATGACAGGTGCTTGCTGGTGTTTGGAGCCTCAAGGCTGCAGAAATAAGAAGCATGCAGGAGGCTACAGAGCTGTTATATCCAGACAACCTTCTGCATCCCCTGCTTCATACAAAATGATGATGTCACAGTTCTTGAGTGAGGGGAGACACGCCTCCTGGGAGGAGAGACACGCCTGCTGACAGGAGAGACACGCCCCTGGATTTCAAACTCAATCTGAGAAAATTAGCTGAACAGCCCAAACAGCTCAAACAATAACACTCCTTTAAGGGCTTTCATTATCAATGTCCAATAAACCATCTCAGCTAGGAATAGCAGAGCTGAAATGTTAGTCACTGCTGTAGAAACACTCACATTCTGAACAGGAAGTGGAAGTCTGAAGCTAGCTGTGAAGAGCAGGCTCTGTGAAACAACTTGATGAGAAAACCCCATTAAAGAAAGTAAAGCAGATAACTAATACAGATAAGCCAATTATTTACATATAACAGCTGGAAGCTGGAAATCACTTTCCTTGTTAAGAACAGGATTTTCTTTGGGTCTTTTACTTTATACACAATATACTAGAAAAAAAAGAAAATAAAGCCATCACTTGGTACCCAAATGTAAAGAGGAGTACAGAACATGTAATACTGCACAGTACTGTAGAAAGGCACTACTAGACCTCCAGTCACTACATGTACTTCACTAATACAGAGGTTTTGCAAGTAAAATGTTCATGATAATTTGTTGGGTCTTCCATCAATCACATGATCCACAGATCAGCTGAGTCTGTGATATTGTATGTTGAAACCACAATCAGCATACAATGTTCCAGAAAAGACCATTGTGCGTTGAAAATATTGTATCCTGACACCAGAGTAACCTGAAGGACCATTGTAGTAGATAAACGCAGAATGATCACTCTATTCTTCTCTAGACAGGCCTAAATCAAATTTAGACTAGACCATAAAGACAAGGACAACAGTAATACATGAAAGGATAATGGATTAATCTTTTTCTGCACTGGGGGGAGGTTCCAGCTTTTTTTACACTTAGCAGGTTCTAGTAATAACACTTCTCTTAGGCCCTTAGTGAGCCTGGAAGAGAACTGTCAAGCTATAGATACAGTGAAGGAAATAATTATTTGATCCCTTGCTGACTGTGTAAGTTTGCCCACTGACAAAGACATGAACAGTCTATAAATGTAAGGGTAGGTTAATTTTAACATTGAAATATAGAGTATCAAAAATACAATCCAGAAAATCACATTGAATAAATTATATAAATTTATTTGCGTTTTGCAGTGAGAAATAAGTATTTGATCCCTCTGGCAAACAAGACTTAAAGGGGTTGTCTCACTATAAAGATTGCTTTTTATGTTAAAGATCTTGCAAAAACAAATCACTTTGCAATATATGTCCATTAACAGTACCCTACCTATTCCTAGACATCCCCTCTTGTAGGGGCTGCATCAGCTCCTCAGGTTGTTATAGCTACAGACCTGTTCAATCTCTCATGATAGGCTGCCAGCAATTGTTGCTATAGCTACGGACCTGGCTTCTACTGCAGCCTAGTAGAAACCAGTAAATACACCCCTGAATTCAAAATGAAACCAAGAAAGTAGAACTGAGGTAAGATGAAACAATGTAGTGAGACAACCCCTTTAATACTTGGTGGCAAAACCCTTCTTGGCAAGCACAACAGTCAGACATTTTTTGTAGTTGATGATGAGGTTTGTGCACATGTCATGAGGAATTTTGGTCCACTCCTCTTTGCAGATCATCTCTAAATCATTAAGATTTTGAGACTGTCACTTGGCAAATCGGAGCTTAAACTCCCTCCATAAGTTTTCTATGGGATTAAGGTCTGTAGACTGACTATGCCACTCCATGACCTTAATGTGCTTCTTTTTGAGCCACTCCTTTGTTGCCTTGGCTGTATGTTTTGGGTCATTGTCTTGCTGGTAGACCCAGAAATGACTCATTTTTAATATCCTGGCGGAAGGAAGGAGGTTGTCACTCAGGATTTTACAGTACATGACTCCATCCATTCTCCCACTGCTGCGGTGAAGTAGTCCTGTGCCTTTAGCAGAAAAACACCTCCAAAACATAATGTTTCCACCTCCATGCTTGAAAGTGGGGACGGTGTTCTTTGGGTCATAGGCAGCTTTTCTCTTCCTCCTAACACGGCGAGTTCAGTTAATGCCAAAGAGCTCAAGTTTTGTCTCGTTTGACCACAGCACCTTCTCCCAATCACTCACAGAATTATCCAGGTGTTCATTGGTAAACTTCAGATGGGCCTGCACATGCGCCTTCTTGAGGCGGCGGACCTTGTGGGCACTGCAGGATTTTAAACCATTACGGAGTAATGTATTACCAATGGTTTTCTTGGTGACTGTGTTCCCAACTGTAGTTTTAGGCTGATCTCTCACCTTCCTCATGAACAAGGATATCCCACGAGGTGAGATTTTGCATGGTGCCCCAGATCAATGTCGATTGACAGTCATTTTGTATTTCTTCCATTTTCTTACTATATTGCTTTTAATTTATATATGGAGGAATGGATGCCTCCATTTTGGTCTCTTGCACCCTGCCCACTTCCAAAGGTTGTTAGATCAGTGCAGTATGCTTGGAAGGTTGGTGCTTTTTGATTTTTCTCTCTGTATTATGGAGGTCTGTTGACCCAAATGAGAAGTCTGAATTTGACTCAAGTGAGAGGTAAAAATAGAGTAGGACCACCCGCCTTGAGATCCCGTTGGTAGCCGGGAGTGGCTTAAGCATTTTTTGATCAAAACATGTGATCTAAGAATCTCAAAGTTTTTTTTAATGTATTGTAGATAGCATAAATGCTTCTTTAGAGGTTTCCATGTATTTTTTGTTAGCTCTGTGATCTTGTCCCTGACATCCTTAGAAAGCTCTTTGGTCTTGCCAGTGTTGTAGAGGTTAGAGTCTGACTGATTAATTGAGTCTCTGGACAGGAGTCTTTTATAAAGGTGACTATTTAAGACAGCTGTCTTTAATGCAGTTAACGAGTTGATTTAGGAGCATGTAACTGGTCTGTAGGAGCAGAACTCTTTATGGTTGGTAGGGGATCAAATACTTATTTCTCTCAGCAAAATGCAAATTTATACAACGTGATTTTCTGGATTTTATTTTGGATATTCTGTTTCTCAATGTTAATATTAACCTACCCTTAAAATTGTAGACTGTTTATGTCCTTGTCAGTGGGCAAACTTACACAATCAGCAAGGGGATCAAATAATTATTTCCTTCACTGTGTGCGTGTGTATTGTGTGTGTATGTATATATATATATATATATATATATATATATAGAGAGAGAGAGCGAGAGAGAGAAGGTGGACAGTTCTCATATATCTATCCACCTGATGTACAGCAAAAAGACATACAGACAAGAGTCATTTATCAGCATGTGAAAAGAAATGATGGTAGTGTCTCTTTTAGGGTAGGTTTATCCTTGGGCTCTCTGTGAAATAACAATTCTGGAACATCTTTTCTAATAACTCAGTGTTGTGCTGTTCCTCTGTTATTCCTTCAAGAAATTAATTACCAATCTGTCAGAGGGGTGTTACCAATTGGGGAATGTCCCTGTACCGTCTGACATTTCCCAATCAGTGCTGAAAATAGGAATGGTAACACTCTGCTGACTAATTCAATAATGCATTTCTAGGAAGAAAAAAACAGAGGAACAGCACCACACAGAGATATCAGAGAAGAGAATATATAAGAGAAATGCAAGGATTTACTAAGCGAGACATTTCAGATGTCAGAGGTCCTTCTTAAGTTTTGTCTGGATCCCATATATCTGTGGAATGTAAATAGTTACTGCAAATATAGCCATTCTCCTGCCCTTTGTTACATAAGTGAACTTTGAAGGGTAACTCTATGCAGGAAGCAGAATGTTCCACAGCACCAAAATATACAGTCATTTATGAAGGGGACTGGTTCACTTGGAAGAAGAATTAAACAGAGTTTCTAATCTTACTTACTCAATCAGTTTTTGATGTTCTTTTGTGAAACTATTAAAGATTACGTATAGGAAAGCTAGGTGAACCACATTGTCTCGCTATCTGGATTTCCAAAGACCCTGAATGGTAAGATGCCTTGTTATTCAGGGTCCATAGAAAGATATGTGACTGCCACTTTAGAAGTTAAACACGTAACCAGAGTCGCATTTCAGTCCCTGAAGATGATGAATATTTCCTTACACTGAGCAGAGATTCTGCAATGGTGAAGATATGAAGCAGATTAATTTAACAAGCTTTTGAACATCAATTTGTACAAAAATCTTTATGCTATTGGCCATTTTTTAGTGCTCTGCAAACTAGAATTACTCTATAATCTACCCCATATATGCTATGTACAAACAGACAATACACTGGTCACCTCTTACTTCAGCACTGTCAAAAATCTGTCCCGAGGTGTATTCAAAAGTTAAAGTGCTTTTAATTGTAAGCAAATGCTATATTCTCTTAGGAATGGACAACGCCATTGTGCTGACCTGTAATTTCTTGTATATGAAGAAACAATAGGAATCCGAGAATCCTTGAAATCTTTCTCCTTTATTGAAAAACCTTATTAAGAAGCACAAGCCAAGGTGGCAGCTTATGATACAGAGACAAATACATTTTTCCTCCAAAACTAAGACCCTTTATTTCCAGTACAAGCTCACTGGGTGCAAGACTGAGTAAGTGGGTGGATAAAATTTTGCAGCCCCTTGTTCAGACTGCCTCCGGGCACATTAAAGACAATGGCACGGTCTTAAAAATATTTTCATGTTTTTCTTGGTTACCACATTACACGTGGATTACTTGCAATGTGGAGAGTTTATTCTCCAGCATCCCCCACCACCTGGCTGTAGAAGCAGTATCATAACATTTACAAAAAAGTACTCTATATAGTGAAGATACCAATCAGGGCTGGGACGATGGGTAGGCGAAGGTAGGCGACCGCCTAGGGCGCCACTTTATCCCAGGCAAAAAAGGGGGTGCAAGGAGGCATGAAATGGGCTGAATTTTCTATTTGGGGGGCGCTTTGTGCCTTATTTGCCTAGGGCACCAGAATACCTTGTCCCAGCCCTGATACCAATAGGTTTATCATTATGGGTATTGCATTTTTATGATCTACTAATTTTTTTGTATTTGATGCTACGTTTTCTTTACAAATAGAGGGTGCCCCAATGGGCTCCACTTTTTCCCCCTCTCTTGTTAATTTGTACATGGGGTGGTGGGAAAGACAGAGGACTTTCACACTTGATAATCCGTTTCAGGAAGACATTGTTTGGTATGGTATGGACCTTCTGATGGTTTGGGGGGAGGGGAGGGAGATGTGGCGTCCATACCAAACTTGATGTCTTCTTTCAATTCCAACTGCTTAAATTTATTTTTTACCTCCTTATACCATTTGTACTGTGTACCATTTTTGGATATAATGTTTAACAGCAAAATTCAGACTATATAGAAAACCTTGTTCAGGCAATACCATCCTGAAAGCCAATAGCTGCCAGAGGGCCGTTCCTAGGCTAAATTGCACTCAGTGCGGGGTGAAGAAATTTCTTCCCCCCCCAATAACATAATGTGCAACGATGCGACACAGTTCATCACCATCAACCAAATGCAAAATATACAAAAAGCTTTAACACAATGTGCTATGTAAAAACTACTAAATAATAGTCATACAATTACCCAATAACACTGCTACATAAAACCAGAATCCCAGGCTAATAGTACCAATGTCCTACTAAGACTACATATCACCAGCACATAGTGACCGAATACCGCCACATCGTGACCACATATCACCGCCACATAGTGACTGAATAATACACAATACCATTACTGTATATAAGCCTTTATACTAAAACCAATATAACTGTCATAAAGTGACCATACAGTGGTGGAAACCAATTGTACACAGGCTTTGCAGACATATAAGTGATTACAGTAAAGTTAAATCCAGGGACTTACAGGAGACGTCTCCAAAGAGTTGTTCTCTTTCTCTTCTTCTTCTCCATCTGTCCCAGACCGCCATGACGTCTTCTCCTGGCCACGACTCTTCACTGTAGAATTTACAAAACAAACATCTTAGACTCCTCAATTTATCAGCACTTCACTACCAATTCATATCTCTATTCAAACTCCCCATCTATAGCACCCCAAATGGTAATAATGACCCCCTTGTGCCCCAAATAGTAAAAGTGCAGTAGGTACACCCCCATACTAGGTAGGCAGTTCTCAATTAGGTAGGTGTATAGCGCCCCATAAGGTAGGTAAACTTATAGGTCTACAATAGGTAGGTATCTTGGTCCCCTATTAAGTAGATAGGTAGTTATATAGGTCTCCCAATAAGTAGAAATATAGGTCCCTATTATGTAGTTATGTAGACCCCTGTAGCCAGTAAATTGCCCCGTGTAGCCAGTAAATTGCCCCCTGTAGCCAGGTAGTAGCCCCCTGTAGCCAGGTAGTAGCCCCCTGTAGCCAGGTAGTTGCCCCCCTGTAGCCGGTAGTTACCCCCTGTAGCCAGTAAATTTCCCCCTGTAGCCAGGTTGTAGCCCCCTGTTGCCTGTAAATTGCCCCCTGCAGCCTGGTAGTAGTCCCCTCTATCCAGGTAGTAGCCCTCTGTAGCCAATAAATTGCCCCTTGTAGACAGGTAATATGCACCCTTTAGCCAGTATTTTGCCCCCATTAGCCAGTCAGTAGCCCCCTGTAGCCAGTAAATTGCCCCCTGTAGCCAGTAAATTGTCCCCTGTAGCCAGTAAATTTCCCCCTATAGCCAGGTAATGGCCCCCTGTAGCCAGTAAGTTGCCCCTTGTAGCCAATAAATGCCCCCTGTAGCCAGATAGTAGCCCCCTGTAGCCATCAAGTTGCCCCCTGTAGCCAGTAAGTTGTCAGTGTAGCCAGGTAGTAGCACCCGGTAGCCAGTAAGTTGCCCTCTGTAGCCAGTAAGTAGCCCCTTGTAGCCATTTAGTAGCCCATGTAGCCAGTAAATTGCCCCCTGTAGGCAGGTAATAGCCCCCTGTAGCCAGTAAGTTGCCCTTTGTAGCCAGTAAGTTGCCCCCTGTAGTAAGGTAGTGTCTCCTGTAGCCATGTAGTATCTCTAGTAGCCAGGTAGTAGCCCCCTGTAGCCAGGTAGTAGCCCCCTGTAGCCAGGCAGTAGCTCCTGTAGCCAGTATGCTGCCTCCTGTAGCCAGGAAGTAGCCCCTTGTAGTCAGGAAAGCCCCGAGTAGCCATTAAGTTGCCCCCTGTAGCCAGTTAGTTGCCCCCTGTAGCCAGGTAGTAGCCCCTGTAGCCAGTAAATTTGCCCTTGTAGACAGTAAATTGCCCCTTGTAGCCAGGGAGTAACCCCTGTAGCCAGTAAGTTACCCTTTGTAGCCAGTAAGTTGCCCCCAGTAACCAGGTAGTACCCCCCTGTAGCCAGTTAGTAGCCCCTTGTAACCAGTAAGTTTCCACCTTGTAGCCAGGTAGTAGCCCCCTATAGCTAGTAAATTGCCCGCTGCAGCCAATGAAAATTAAAAAAACATACTCACTTATCCATGTTCCCTGCAGAGCGGCAGGTCCGGGAGCCGGTGTTAGTGTAAGCAGTGTGACGTCATCACGCCGCTTAACCCAGCGCACAGCTCCAGGAGGGACGGGAACCGAGACCCAGTCTCGCAGGGGAGTGGTGAAAGCCGTGTCACACGACCCTGCGACACTGATGTGTATATACAGCACCCACTGAGTGCTGTACATACCTGGGAAAAGGCAGGAGGGTAACGATCCATCCTGCCTTCTCTCTGTACATGCAGCTGCTGACTGACTGTGTGGACACACCTAGGAACGGCCCTGAGCCGCCATCCCCGACACACCACACAATCAATTCCAGTTGGAGAATATTTTAAGGCAAAGCGTGCTTGTACCACACAGGAACAATATGATAAAGAAAGCGTCAACATAAATAAGGGGCTGAGAGCCAGAGGCTACCTGAAATGGTTACTAAAAAAGGCAGAGAGAAAAATTGAAGGTAAAACCCAGGCTACACTATTAGAACAACAAAGAGTGCAGAAAAGCCCTAAAACATAGCTGTAGATAGCAAAAAAGTAATTTTTTACACTGTGTTTAGTAGAGATTTCCACAAGATTAAAAATATCCTGTATAAAAACTTGTCGATTCTTTGGCAGAATGAGAAATTCTTGGCTATAACAAAGGGCAACGTGTAATAAAAAGAAACAGAACCATAGGTGATATTTTTTCCCCAAGTAATTTTTTTACAACAGGCAATGATAAACGTATATGGTTATCACAAAGCAGGTTCTATAGATGTGGTGGTCCAAGGTGCAACATGTGCAAATTAACTGATAAAGGAAAAACATTCACAAATATACAGACCAAGAGATTGTGTGACAAAACTATTTATCAATTGTGACACCTACACACATTATTTCTGCCATTTACTGCTCTGCATGTAACCTATATTACATAGGGTGCACAATAAGAAAGCTGAAAACCAGAATTGCAGAGCATACTGGATCCTAGAGATACATACTCAGATTCCTAGAGCAGAGGCGTAACTTGAAGTTTCTGGGCCCTGGTGCACATAGTGAAATGGGGCCCCTCAGCTACCATGTGCCATTGACAATGCTGTAGCAGAATGGCTTTTAGGGCCCCCTCAGGCTGCAGGGCCCGGTAGCAACGGCTACCTACGCACCCCCTATAGCTACGCCTCTGTCCTAGAGGTCTTAACTTCCATAATGATCTTATGTATTTGTATTAATGGCACCATCTATACATATATATTCTCTATAGGTGTCACATATCATTATGATGTTTTTCATTATGTTTATAGAATATTGGATACTGATTACATTTCTACCTTCTGATATATTTGGTCTTATCCCCACCTCCTCACCTGAGAGCAGCCTTGTTATTTGTGACTGGATCCCGTGACTTGTTTTTAACCCCCTATATTTACTATTTTGCCATAGGCAAACTTAAACTCTATCAGTTCTCTATCTGTTAAACACTAAAACGTAACTTTTATTATATCTAACTCTTAACCTCTATACACACTATTTAAAAACCTGATCTCCAACCTCATCATTTAACCCTTTTTGCTTCTGAAAGAGGGAATAACTCCCTTTCTATTATCAAGTCTGGTGGAACCCCACCTACTAACAGAGGTGCTGGTAGAGTGTGTGTTCAAGAGTCCTCCTTGGACTTGACGTGTGTAAGCCCGATCACGGGACCCTCCATCTACAGTATCTCTGTATCATAAGCTGCCACCTTGCTTTGTGCTTTTTTGATAACTTTTTTCAGTAAAGGAGAAGGATTTTAAGGATTCCCAGATTCCTATTTTTTCTTCATTTTCAAGATATTGATACAGACTGCTGCCGACAGCCAGGATTCCTTGATCTTTCCTAATGTAGTGGACGGAGCAGATACACAGCAGAGCATGGTGGCAAATACTTTTTCTTGTATTTTGTAATTACTTGTGCTTCCCTTGAACGTTGCTACACCGACCGTGGGTAACATTATGCATTGTTTAAGACTCATGACAGGATGTTCCTTTGCATCCCTAACTTACATGGAAACCTATATTCCCACAGTGAAGGAAATAATTATTTGATCCCTTTCTGATTGTGTAAGTTTGCCCATTGACAAAGGAATGAACAGTCTATAATTTTAAGGGTAGGTTCATTTTAACATTGAGAGATAGAATATCCAAAATAAAATCCAGAAAATTATATTAGTAAATTATATAAATGTATTTGCATTTTGCAGTTAGAAATAAGTATTTGACCCCTCTGGCAAACAAGTCTTAGTACTTGATGGAAAAAACCTTTGTTGGCAAGCACAGCAGTCAGACGTTTTTTGTAGTTGATGATGACATTTGTGCACAGGTCAGAAGGAATTTTGGTGCATTCTTCTATACAGATCATCTCTAAATCATTAAGATTTTGAGGCTGTTGCTTGGCAACTCGGAGCTTCAACTCCCTCCATAAGTTTTCTTTGGGAATAAGGTCTGTAGACTGGCTATGCCACTCCATGACCTTAATGTTCTTCTTTTTGTGCCACTACTTTGTTGCCTTAGCTGTATGTTTTTGGGTCATTGTCTTGCTGGAAGACCCATTTTTAATTTCCTGGCGCAGGTAAGGAGGTTGTTACTCAGGCTTTTACAGTACATGGCTCCATCCATTCTCCCATTGATGCAGTGAAGTAGTCCTGTGCCCTCTGCAGAGAAACACCCCCAAAACATGATGTTTCCACCTCCATGCTTGACAGTGGGGACTTTGGGTCATAGGCAGCATTTCTCTTCCTCCAAACACGGTGAGTTGAGCTAATGCCAAAGAGCTCACTTTTTGTCTCATCTGACCACAGCACCTTCTCCCAATCACTCACAGAATCATCCAGGTGTACATAGGCAAACTACAGGCGGGCCTGCACATGTGTCTTCTTGAGCAGGGGGACCTTGCTGGCACTGCAGGGTTTTAAACCATTACGGCGTAATGTGCTACCAATGGTTTTCTTGGTGACTGTGGTCCCAGCTGCCTTGAGATCATTAACGAGTTCCCCCCGTGTAGTTTTAGGCTGATCTCTCACCTTCCTCATTATCAAGGATACCCACAAGGTGAGATTTTTCATGGTGCAGCCCCGTTCATACATTTTTAAATCTATAGCATGCCGGGGAGGCGGGGCGCACTAGAACCATAGCGAAGCTACATATTTATAGCTTCGCTATGACATTTCTAGGTGCATTACAGTTGGAACAGGTAGAGCACTTTCAAAGTGCTGTACCTGAGCCAGAAATGTCGCCCTAATGCTAGAATGTGCCTGATTTATGACCTGCTGTAGAGCAGGTTCATAAATCAGGTACATTTTATGCATTTATTATGCGCATAAAATTTGGCATTCACATGCCAAATTTCATGCATGTCGCCCTCTATCTCTTAATGTTAAAATGAACCTACCCTTAAAAGACTGTTCATGTCTTGTCAGTGGGAAAACTTACAAAACCAACAAGGGATGAAATAATTATTTCCTTCACTGTATGCGTCTGACTGTTTTTTTTTTATTAAAATGTTCTTAAAATACAGTATGCCTGTTTTTTTTTGACTAAGTAGATTGCGTTCCTTCCAAGTTAATATTGAGCATTAATATGGCTATTTGTTGCTGAATGGTTAGATTGGACCTTCAGAGAACCAAAAGATCCTCTGGTGGGCCCAGGATCTGACATAGTAGTGGGCCCCAAAAATCCATCAGAAGACATCAGGAACGAAAGCTGGGATGTGACAGCTAGTATGTTTCCCATATGTGTAATAAAAGCATGGAAACGCCTCAGCTTTGGGACATATTGTAAACCAGCATACACCTGGCAAAGGTATTACTGTAATGTGTCACAAGATGAACATTTGTCTGACTGTAATCCAAGGGGATTTAACAGGCTAAGAGAGAGGGAGGAAACTAACGAGAGGGACACACACCCTAAAGTGTACAGAACACCAAACTATTGCACTGTAAATGATTAATTGCGTGGATGTGAAGGGAACCCATAGCAAATAACACAATAGGGGCACCTAATTGGTGCTGGTTAACACTGCCACAACACTACCCACTGAGACATAAAGACGTGGTACTTGTTTTCCAAGTCTGTACCCAGTCTCCTTACCATGATCTAGGAGGGACTATTGTCTGGTGAAAAAAAAATTATAATTATCTCTCTACCCAATTTAGACATTTTTGTAATATAGTGTAATTAATATTTCTGTGGTCTTTCTGCAGTTTTGCATCAGCTGTATGCTGACAGGAAGCTCAGTAGATCTATGTGTCCTCACACATAGGAAACAGTTCTGTGTTGAGACCAGGAGATCAGGCAAAGGAGTATGTTTTTTTCTGGGCAGCCTTTGAAATCAAACCACCTTTGTCCTGCCTCACAAAGTTCAACATTATGGAGGAAATAAGGGGCATATACTGGATCAAGTTTGGGAGGGAGAAAGATAGCCAAAGCACAGCAAAGGATCTTGGGCTTGTATAATTTTATAGCGCATAGGAAAAGACTGCTGCTCAGCTGCATAGAAGAGAGGCTACAGCCAACACAAGAACAGAACAATTAACACAGAAAACATCACAGAGAAATAAAGCATGTTTTTCACCAGTAAACACTTAAAATTTATTTGCTGCCTAGCCTTTGTTGCAAAATGTGCCAGAATTTGCAGCAATTTAACACAATATGACACATTTTGTTTTAGACACATTTACTATGTGTTTGTTTGTGTCTCGCTTGACAAGAAGTCATGTAAGGGCATGCCTTTGCAGACAAGAGATGTGGCTTAAATTGTAGCAAAAATTTGAATTAGTGCAAAGTAAGGCAACCAATAGTTGTTAGAGGAAAATTCTATACACTATCAAACAACATAAGCCACTGTGATGAATGTGGTGCATCCTTAGTCTAGGTCAGGCCCGCCATTAGGGGGGGGGTACAGGCAGTACTCCCGTATGGGGCCTGGGCAGTCTGAGAAGCAAGGGGGGCCCGCCGCCACCGGCAGGTACCGCCCCCTTGCTTCATAGTAATAGTACAGAGAACAGGCCTATGGCCTGTTCTCTGTACCATGATGAGTGCGGCGCTGCGCCGCTGTGTATGTCTGGGGCCCGGCGACGCTGAGGGGGCCCGCGCTGCGTGTCCGGTCACAGCTGCGCTTGATGACATGCACGCACTGTGACCGGAGCAGCTGGGCCCTCCTCTTTCTCTGTGTGAGGAGGGGCCCGCGCGGCGCTGCGTCTGTGAAGGGGCCCGCGCTATTTACTTACAGCTACAGCAGCCTCTGTCACCTCCTTCCAGCGTCTCCTGTGATTAGAGTCGGCCCCGCCCCACAATGCCTGTGGGCGGGGCTTCATTGACTCCTGCCGGCAGAGGGAGGAGTGGCCGACAGCGATCACCCCAGACACAGGAGAACAGGAAGGAAGTGATAGAGCGACGCTGCTGCAGCTGTATGAAAAGAGCGCGGGCCCTCCTCATACTGAGGTAATGTGGGGCCCCAGTAAAGCCCCCCCCCATCCCCAGTGGGGTCTGTGTGTGTGTGACACTGGGATGGGCTGTGTGTGTGTGTGAGAGAGGCTGGGGGTGGGGAGGCTGTATGTGTGTGAGAGAGGCTGGGGGAGGCTGTGTGTGTGTGAGAGAGGCTGGGGGAGGCTGTGTGTGTGAGAGAGGCTGGGGGTGGGGAGGCTGTGTGTGTGAGAGAGGCTGGGGGTGGGGAGGCTGTGTGTGTGTGAGAGGCTGGGGGAGGCTGTGTGTGTGTGTGTGTGTGTGAGAGAGGCTGGGGGTGGGGAGGCTGTGTGTGTGTGAGAGGCTGGGGGAGGGGAGGCTGTGTGTGTGAGAGAGGCTGGGGCTGGGGGAGGGGAGGCTGTGTGTGAGAGGCTGGGGGAGGCTGTGTGTGTGTGTGACACTGGGATGGGCTGTGTGTGTGTGTGAGAGAGGCTGGGGGAGGGGAGGCTATGTGTGAGAGGCTGGGGGAGGCTGTGTGTGTGTGAGAGAGGCTGGGGGTGGGGAGGCTGTGTGTGTGTGAGAGGCTGGGGGAGGGGAGGCTGTGTGTGTGAGGCTGTGTGTGTGTGAGAGGCTGGGGGTGGGGAGGCTGTGTGTGTGTGAGAGGCTGGGGGAGGCTGTGTGTGTGTGAGAGGCTGGGGGAGGGGAGGCTGTGTGTGTGAGGCTGTGGGTGTGTGAGAGGCTGGGGGTGGGGAGGCTGTGTGTGTGTGAGAGGCTGGGGGAGGCTGTGTGTGTGTGTGAGGCTGGGGGGGACTGTGTGTGAGTGAGGGCGGAGCGATGGGATTGACAGAGGGTGGGATTGACAGAGGGCGGGGTTGACGTGGGGGCGGGGCGATGGGGTTGACAGAGGGTGGGGTTGACGCGGGGGCGGGGCGATGGGGTTGGCAGAGGGTGGGGTTGATGCGGGGGGCGGGGTTGACGTGGGGGGGGGCCCAGATGCTTCACCTGTATGGGGCCCTGGTCTAGATTAACACTGTCTAAGTATTAGCAATAGTAAATGTGCCCCTTTGTTGCTTGTCACCATCCTACACTGCAGGCACACTGAGGTTTAGAAAAGTTAATCCATATTTACTGAGAGTTTGCTAAAGTTATATATAATCTAAGAAATCAAGATTTCTTTATATAAATGTCATGGAGCGCGCCGCGGCCTCTATATCGGGCCATGGATGCAGTCATACCACTCCGGTACCAGGTGCTTCCTACTCACCTATCCCCGCTCCTGCGTCCCTCCAATCTCCTCCTGTGTGCCGGTGTGCATGTACCCTCTGCCTAGCTCTGTGAGATTTAAAGGGCCAGTGCGTCGGCAACTGGCTAATTGCTGGGCACTGATCCTATATCTGGCCAGCTCCTCCTCCACTTTTTGACAGATCATTGTTGTGTTTTCCTTGGCGTTAGAGAGTTGCCATACCTTGATCTTCTGTATACCAGACCTTGCTATTGTCTCCTGACCACGTTGCCTGCCACTTACCCTGACCTTTCTGCATGTCCCTGACCAAGTCCTCACTTTCCGATTCTGCACCACACTGCACCCCGGCCACCACCGCAAGCACGTCCTGTCAGATGTAGCAAACTGGTAGTCTCCCGCCGCAGAAGTCCAACTTGCCTTGCGGCGGGCTCTGGTGAAAACTGGGTGACAACTAAGGCTTCGCTCCCTGAGGTGGCATACACCACCGATTGCGGTGGTCCAGAGAATCAACCTCCCGTTGTGATAATAAGAAGAAGGTGAAGTAGATTACCAGTGATGTGGAGTAACCAGCGAAGCTACCATCAGTAGGTTGTACTACTGTTATAATTTATAAATGTTTTTCTCACATGAACATACATGGAAAAGGCATGCTGGGCCCCAGCATAGCTAATAGATGGAGGACTATTGACAGGTTTGTGGCATCTGTTGGACACCCTTTTCCATGTATTCTTCTGCAGAGAACGGAATCACCTGCCAATATGAAGGCAATATACTCATGACACATCTCCTACCATGCTTTTCATACATTGTCTGCAGAGTTGAAAAAATAAGGAAACAAGGAGTGTAACTATAAGGGGTGCCGAGGTAGCAGTTGTACCTAGAGGCCCCCACCACATAAGATACTTGTGTTATAAATGGCACACGGCAAGTGGGGGTGGGTGCTCATCCAAATTTGGCATTGGGGCACACAAGCGTAAAGTTACACCTCTGACTAAATCATCAGGCTTATGAATATCTAAAGACTTCATATTAATTATTATGGTCAGCAGTCTATGTTCTTACCCACACTGAGTTCTCTGGGTAGAAATATGTTGATGTTTAGTGATTGTCAGTTCCTTGTGATCCCTGGACATATTGTGCTGTATAGATGAAGACACTGGATAGCTCGGGATCAGTTTCATCCTATGTGTGAGCATGTCAAGGCGATGAGAAATTTTTTAGCAGGTGTTAGAAATATTTAGAACCATGTCTGTATGAATATGTGTGCAGTGAGTTTGTAGTCACTCTTCTGGTAGTTTGTAGTCAGTATAACGCCTGGTTCACTTCGGTGTCAGAGGAGCCTCCATCGCAGATCCCGTAAGAAATGACAGCACAGCATGCAGCACTATTTTTTGGGTTGAAACAATGGACACCAAGATGGATTGCTGACAGACCCCATTGTAGTCATTAGGATCAATTTTGCGCCATTGTTGCCTGTCTTATAATGGATCTGACTTCTCCTCTGTAAAAGAGGCTCTAAATGTAAACTTCGGCCTGGTACAGTAAATATCATCAATGTCATGAACTTGACCTATAACTGTATATATATCAATGTCATGAACTCGGCCTGGTACAGTATATATCATCAATGCCATGAACTCAGCCTAGAACAGTATATATAAATGACATGAACTGGGCCTTGTACAGTATATATTATCAATGTCATGAACTGGGCCTGGTACATTATATATCATTAATGCCATGAACTGGGCCTGGTACCGTATATATCAATGCCATGAACTCGGCCTGGTACATTATATATCATTAATGCCATGAACTCAGCCTGGTACAGCATATATCATTAATGCCATGAACTCAGCCTGGTTCAGTATATATCAATGCCATGAACTCGGCCTGGTACAGTATATATCATCAATGCCATGAACTCGGCCTGGTACAGCATATATCATCAATGCCATGAACTGGGCCTAGTACAGTATATATTAACCCCTTAAGGACCCAGCCTGTTTTGACCTTCCTGACACAGCCCTATTTTTGAAATCTGACATGTGTCAATTTATGTGAGAATAACTTTTTGACACTTTTACCTATTCATGTGATTCAGAGATTGTTTTCTCGTGACACATTGTGCTTTAAGTTAGTAAGAAATTTTTATCCATACAATCCTTGTTTGTTTGTGAAAAAATATCAAAATTTCATGAAAATTTGGAAAAATTAGCGATTTTGAAAGTTGCAAAATTTCTGCGTGCAAGACAGATAATTATTCACCACAAAATAGTTTATAACTAGCATTTACCATATGTCTACTATAGGTTGGCATCATATTTTAAATGTCTTTTTTTTTTTTTACGACATTAGGGGGCCCTTAAAAATTTATAGTAATTTCTCACATTTTCAAGAAAATTTGCAATATACATTTTTTTAGGGACCATGATGAAGGTTCACGTGACCCGAAACGCATCGCTTCAGATCTAGATGTGTTTGGATCTAGCAGCTGTTGTCTCTGTAATCGTATGTTTCCAGGAATGGACATTTTAAATAAGAAAAATAAAGTCTGAAGACTTGTTTTAAACATTCCCCGGCTGCAGAAACGTATTAATTTTTGGTTGCAGAGCTGGCTCGCTTTTTGTTGATGTGCCTGCATGTTAGATACCCCTATAAGTGACACCATCTGAGAAACAAGACCCCTTAACGTATTTACAACACTATTTAGGAAGTTTGATAACCCTTTAGATATTTCACAGAAATTAAAGAAAAGTGGAGGTGAAATTTAAAAATTTTCCCTTTTTTGCAGATTTTCAATATTTATCATTATTCACGGGAATACGGTAAATGTGACTAGGTAAATGAAACTTAATATCAATTCCCCAGGTCTGCTGTTTTCAGAGATATCCCATATGTGGCCCTAGTGCATTATTTGGTTCAACCATAAGCCCCAGAATAGGAGGAGCACCTTGTATACTCTGGGGTCTCTTTTCAAAAACGATTTTATTTAGGCCGCCATTTTCAGGTTTGGGGGGACACCTAAGGTGCTAAAACTTAATAAACAACCCCTAATAGACCGCAAATTTGAAAACTAAAACCCTTAGGAATAATCCAGGGTGCCTTGAGTATATAGACCCCACAGTGATTCACAAATTTTTTTTTAGCATAAGGCTGTGAAAATTACCAAAATTTTTTTTCCAATAACCCTGAAATTTTTTAGCTTAAAATGTTTCATGTTTACAAGGAATCCTGGAAAAAAGAACCCTAAAACTTTGTTAAGCAATTTTTTTCCAAGTTCGGCAATACCTACATGTGGTGTAAACTGCTGTTTGGCCGCATGGCAGGGCGTTAAAGGGAGGAGAGCTTTTTGGTTTTTGGAACGCAGATTTTGGTGGGGCCTTTGTCGCATTGCAAAGCCCCCAAGTAGCAGAATAGGCGAAACCTTCCAGAAGTCCCCCCAATTTTTGGATTCAACACCCATCAGGGATCTCATCTAGGGATGTATTCTGCATTTTAGGCACACAGGTGTTCCATAGTTTTTTTAGCATTGGGCAATGAAAATGGGGGGGGGGGGGACGCAGTTCGGTATTGGTTTTTTGATTTTTCAATTTTACAGCATTCGCCGTTTCCCAGTGTAAATGATGTGATAACTTTACTATGGGGGTCGGTACAATTACAATGATATAGGGCGACATGTATGAATTCGAATGCGTACTTTTTTTTTTACTTGGCGCCGACACTCCAGTTCTAAATAGATATAGAAGAGTGTAGAATACGACCGGATGAAGATTTTTGCCGCATTACATAGAGCTAATGCCGCCAAACTTTGTATGGGCATGGGAGTAATGCGCCAAACTTGGCGCATTAAACTCTATGTAATGCGCCAAAAATCTGTTGTATTCTAAACTCTCAGAATATCATAATCTGAGCATTGAAACATTAAGAGGGCGACGTATGAATTCGAATGCATTTTTTTTTTTTAATTGCCAACCCCACCACAGGTCTAAATAGATATAGAAGAGTGTAGAATACGACAGATTTTTTCCGCTTTACATGGAGCTTAATCGGCAAGTTTGGCGCATTACACTCTATGCCCATACACAGTTTGGCGCATTAAACTCTATGTAATGCGCCAAAAATCTTCATACGGTCGTATTCTACACTCTTCTATATCTATTTAGAACTGGAGTGTTGGCGCCAAGTAAAAAAAAAAGTACGCATTCGAATTCATACATGTCGCCCATAGATTTTATATAGTTTTTTCTATTTTATTACTTTTACACCGTAGAAATACGTCTATAAAAAAAATTGGGGTTTTTTTGTTGTCCTATTCTGACAGCCATAACTTTTTTATTTTGCTGTGTGCAGAGCTGTGTATGGGCTTGTTTACTTTTTATTAAGGTTTTTGTGAGATGTTTTGAACAAAATACAGCAATCTTGGTAGTGGTTTTATTTTTTATAGCGGTCACTGTACGGTATATATGACATGGTAGCTTTACTAGCAGGTTTAATACGATTTACACCCGATACCCAAATTTGTATATTTTTTTATGTTTTACTGCTTTTATACAATAAAAACACTTTTTTTCAACCGGAAAATACGTTTTTGCATCGCCAAGTCTGAGAGCCATAACTTTTAAATTTTTCTGTGCTTGGAGCTGTGTAGAGACTTTTTTTTGGAGATGAGTTGACTTTTTTTTTAGTACATTTTTGGGGGACAAGGCTTTTTGATTTTTTAAATCCATTTTTTGGAGGCCAGGGTGGGAAAAAAATACTGCAATCCTAGTAGTGTTTTTTTATTTTATTTTTAACAGGCTCACCGTGCCGTATCCTTGATAAGTTAGCTTTACTCTTTGGGTCGCTACGATTATGGGGATACCCTATTTATATAGTTTTTTTTATGTTTAAGCACTTTAAAAAAAAAAAAGAAAAGTGTTTTTAGTGTGCAAAACAATATTTATGCATCTTCTGAGAGCTATACATTTTTTATTATTCCGTATACAGAGCTGTATAAGGAATTTTTTTTTTGCGGGATGAACTGACGATTTAATTGTTACAACTTTGGCGCTTCTAGGTTTTTTACGCTTTTATTCATTTTGTGCTGCGGGATGAAAAAAAATCTTAATTCTGTGATTGTTTTTTTTTTTTTTGTTTTTTTACGGCGTTCACCGTACGGATAAATTAACATGACAGATTTATAGGGCAGGTCGTTACGCATTCGGCGATACCAAACACGGGTACTTTATTTTTGATCTTTTTGGGGGCGATTGGCGTTTGTAAAGGGAAAAGGGCGGAGTACGTATTTTTATTTTATTTCTCGTGATTTACTTGATTTTCACTTTTTCACGTTATTTTATTACATATCCCCATAGGGGATTTGAATGAGAGATCTTTAGATCTCTCATTCAATAGGAATCAGTTTCATAGCTTGTTGCTATGACTGGTTCCTATGACAAAATTCAGCACGATGCCGGGACATGCCCACAGGGGAAAGGCCGGGCATCGTGCGTCACAGACAACCCGGAAGGTATTCTCTGCTTCCGTGCTTTTTTGTCAGAGGGCAGGAGCTGCACGGATCGCCCGATCTGTTGCGCTGCTGCCGCCGACTGAGACGCAGGAGGAGCCATCTCCACCCTGAGTCTCTCTTAGTTATTGCGACCCGATCGTTGCGATAATTAAGGGGTTAACCCGCCCCCCCCCCCACCCCCAAACGATCCGGGGTCAGGGCCACGCTGCGGGATGTCGCTGTATTACAGCTGACACTCGCGCCGATCGCGCCAAAAATCGCTGAGTTCGCGCGATCCTCAGGACGTATCCATACGTCCTGGTGCGTGAACCCCCAAACGACCTGGACGTATGGATACGCCCAAGGTCGTTAAGGGGTTAATGTCATGAACTCGGCCTGGTTCAGTATATACATAGTTGCCAACCCTCCCGTTTTTGGCGGGTCACTCCCATACCTCCCAACTTTTGGAGATTGCATTAGGCCACACCTCTAACCACGCCCAAACAAATTACATAACATCAAGTCACGCTTCCAACCATGCCCCACAAATGACATCACACCAGGACACGCCTCTAACCACGCCCCACCAAACAAAATCATGCCGCGCCCCTCCAGCAGATCAGCGCCAACACAACAGCAGTGCTACTAGGGTCTGTAAATATGTATTTATATAAAGTAATGTACAATATATACAGAAATCCATACAAATAGCTCTAAGACAATGTTCTGTGGATGATACCTCTGTATAATGGTTGTACAGTGACCACAAAATACTGCTGTACAAGGAGCAAATATCACCACACTGTTACTGACCAGAGACTAATACTATCAATGATACCGCTATACAAAGATCAAATAATTCCACCACACCATGATAACACCATCACATAGTGACTGAATAATACAGCCATAATGATTCTGAATATAAACCATTACACTACTACCAATATTCCTGAAATACAGTGACCATATGGGGGTAGATAGCAGTTGTACACAGGCTCTGCAGACATAAAAGTGATTACAGTACAATCAAATTTAGTGACTCACAGATGACGTCTTCTCTGTTGGGAGTTGTTCCCTTTCTCCATTCCTTCCAGATCACCATGATGACTTCTCCCGCACTCGTCCATGCAGAATTAACCACACAAACATCTTAGACTCTGCACTACTCCTGCACATTCCTATCAATTCCACCCTCTGTACAAACTCCTCATATGGTGATAGATGGGAGGAGGATATGGGGCAAAGCACAGTGTTCAGGGGGTTATAGAATGTCAGGTGAGGGTTGTATTTTGTGTTGACACTAGGGGTGAGAGAGGAAGTAAAGGCCACAGCTTACAGGCACAATCTCCTGGTGGGAGACAGAAGATCAACCCCCGGGAGATTGTGGTGTATCTTTGGCCTTTTCTCCATTCCCTGCACCTCCCAGATGATCAGCCACAGCCATGACCTTCAGGGTTGCAGGGAATGGAGGATAATACTATTGGATTTGTTAGACTATGTTGGACCAGCATAGCATCTATTTCTACACTAAAATAGTCCCGAGGGCCGATGTCAGGGATTTTATTTAAATAAAGTGCTTTTTTATTTTGTTTCAGTGTTATTGTTCTCCATTTATTCCAGTGACAGTAATGGAGGTGTCTGTCAGTGTGCGGTCAGGGGATGGGTGTGCGTGCTTCAGTGTGTGTGCCAGGGCTGTTTGTGTGTGTGCGAGGTGTGTGTTTGTGTATTTCAGTGTGCGTGTGAGGGGTGTGTGTATTTCAGTGTGCGTGTGAGGTGTGTGTGTATTTCCGTGTGCGTGTGAGGTGTGTGTGTATTTCAGTGTGTGTGCGAGGGGTGTGTGTGTATTTCAGTGTGTGTGCGAGGGGTGTGTGTGTGTATTTCAGTGTGTGTGCGAGGGGTGTGTGTGTGTATTTCAGTGTGTGCGAGGGGTGTGTGTGTGTATTTCAGTGTGTGTGAGGGGTGTGTGTGTGTTTGAGTCTGTGGGGGAGGGGTGTGTGTGTGTATTTCAGTGTGTGCGAGGGGTGTGTGTGTGTATTTCAGTGTGTGCGAGGGGTGTGTGTGTGTATTTCAGTGTGTGTGGGAGGGGTGTGTGTTTGAATGTGCAAGGGGGTAGGAGTTGCCCACTTATCTTCTGTCCCTTGCTCCTGTCTCCTGGCCCTTGTGGTCTGTCTCTGGTGGTCTCAATGGGCAGGAGACACAAGGGCTAGAAGTTGCCCTCTGCTCCTTTTCTCCTGCCCCCTGTGATCTGTCTTTAGCAGCTGAAGGGGGGGCTGGATACAGATCGTAGGGGGCAGAATTTGCCCCCATTATATCCTGTCCGTTGCTCCTGTCTCCCGCCACCTGCGGTCTGTCTTTGGTGGCTGCAGAGGGCAGGAGACAGGCTGCAGGGAACAGACTCTGGTGATTGTCAATGGCAATAGCCTATTCAGCATCCAGGAAAGCTGGGTGACACTCCAACCCCCAAAGGTAGCACCCAGTATTCCTATCATGGAAAGCTGGATGTTACCAGTGGGCGATAGGTGTCACCCAGCTTTTCTGGATGCCGAATAGGGTATCCAGCCTATATGTATGAGTGCAATGTTTGTTTATTTACAGATTCCCATTTGGACTACGTCTGATTCCGTGGACTATGTCGGATCAACCTTGGATCTATTTTTTTTTCCAAATAAAATCGTTAAAGAGGGCTTGTGTCGGGGAGTGTTTATTTAAATAAAAGCTTTTTTGGGGCAATTTGTTTGTGTTTTTTTTCCATACAATTCCAGTGATAGTAGTGGTGGTATCTGACAGATGCCTCTTCATTATATTGCTCGGGCTTGGTGTCAGCCAGGGGTGTTTCTTTTTGCCTAAGGCTGACAATAACCCCGTGTCACTATTACCCCAGTACCCAACACACCAGGGGTACTGGTTAGAGCCGGTAACCATCATAAGTGGACCCTCTAATGTGATGGTCCGCTTCTGGAGCAGCTGCAGGCTGATATTTTTAGAATGGGAAGAGACCAATAGCGATGGTCCTTCCCATTCTGATAATATCAGGCTGCCGCTGTCGGTTTTGCCTTGACTGGTTATGGAAATTGGGTCGGATCCCATGTCGTTTTTTTCTGAAAATGTATTTATTTAATGAGAATCTGCACACAGGAACCCACTGTAATGATTACAGGAGGTGCCCAGTTTAGGATTCTAGATAAATAAATGATATTTGAAAAAAAAATAAGAAGTGGGGTCCCCTCCATTTTCCATAACCAGCCAAGGTAAAACCGACAGCTGCAGCTGCTAATATCAGAGTGGGAAGGTCCATTAACACTGGTCCCTTCTCATTTTTAAAAATATAAGCCCGCAGCCCCCCCAGAAGGGGAAACCATCACATAAGAGGGTCCACTTCTGATGGTTAGTGGCTTTTCCCAGTACCCCTGGTGCGTTAGGTACTGGGGTAATAGTGACAGGGGGTTAGTTTTAGCCCTGGGTTGACAAAAACTACTGCTGGCTGACATCAAGCCCGAGCGATATTAATTGAGAGGCGTCTGTCAGATACCGCCATTACTAAAACTGAAATTAAATTGGAAAAAAAACCATAGACACAAATTACACAAAAAAACTTTTACTTAAATGAACACTCCCCGACATCAGCCCTCTTTCACCATTTTATTACAGAAATCAATCCAACATTGGTCCAACATAATCCAATGAGTCCGACATAGTCCAAAGGGGGAAATCTGTATGAATATAAGAACATTAAAAAAATGACAGTACAAAACTCCATCTCCTGCATCCCCTGAAGATCATTCCTGCAACTAATCTTCTGGGGGTGCAGGGTACAGAGTTCAACCTGCACAATATGATTCTCTGTGTCACAGAGTGTCACAGAGTGTCATCAGCTGGTTGTAACAGAGATACAGAGAGAATGCAAGAGTCATAGAAAGGCAAAGAAGTGGGCGTCCTTTTGCTCCATCACACACTGATGACTGCTTCATTATAAATAATGCTTTGCAGAACTGGATGATGAATGTCCCACAACTCCAGGCACGTTTAAGGGAGGTGAGAGGCAATGGAACTTCACTGTCAGCCTGCCATCGCTTCCCTTTGTGACCTGCAGTGTTCCCTGGCCCCTTGACCTTCGGCTGAGCATACTCATATCACCACTTCCTTACTACATGTATCTTGCTACAGTTTTTTTCTTCCACTCTCCATATCCTACAATTCTCAGTTATTATTGTGATCTCTATGAATAAGGGCAATACATTACATGGAAATCCCTAAAGAAGCATTTATGCTATCTATCATACATGAAAAAAACATTGAGATTCTCAGTTCACATGTTTTTGATCAAAAAATGCTTAAGCCACCCACGAACTTACAACGTGATCTCAGGTTCGGGTGGTCCTACACCATCTTTACCTCTCAATAGAGCCAAATTCAGGCCTCTCATTGGATCAACCGACCTCCATTATCCAGAGAGAAAGAAATAAAAAAACACACCAACCTTGCAAGCTGCACTCATATAACAGTCTGTGAAAGTGGGCGGGGGTGCAGGAAACCAAAATGGAGGCATCCCGTCCTCCCTATATAGATTAAAAGCAATATATGCCAAATACAACGTATAGTTCTGCACAAAAAACATTTCTGAAAAAACACAATGTGAACCTGGGTGCCACTGGCAGGGTTGCAGCATATATATATATATATGCACGCACACCATTAACAGTGCACACCACTGCAAAAAGGGCAATACATTACATGGAAATCCCTAAAGAAGCATTTATGCTATCTATCATACATGAAAAAAACTTTGAGATTCTCAGTTCACATGTTTTTGATCAAAAAATGCTTAAGCCACCCACGAACTTACAACGTGATCTCAGGTTTTTTTCATGTATGATAGCATAAATGCTTCTTTAGGGATTTCCATGTAATGTATTGCCCTTTTTGCAGTGGTGTGCCACTGGTAATGGTGTGCGTGTGTATATATATATATATATATATATATATGTGACGCAACCCTGTCAGTGGCACCCAGGTTCACATTGTGTTTTTTCAGAAATGTTTTTTATGCAGAACTATACGTTGTATTTGGCATATATTGCTTTTAATCTATATAGGGAGGAAGGGATGCCTCCATTTTGGTTTACTGCACCCCCACCCACTTTCACAGGCTGTTATATGAGTGCAGCTTGCAAGGTTGGTGTGTTTTTTTATTTCTTTCTGGATAATGGAGGTCGGTTGACCCAATGAGAGGCCTGAATTTGGCTCTATTGAGAGGTAAAGATAGCGTAGGACCACCCGACCTGAGATCACGTTGTAAGTTTGTGGGTGGCTTAAGCATTTTTTGATCAAAAACATGTGAACTGAGAATCTCAAAGTTTTTTTCATGTATGATAGATAGCATAAATGCTTCTTTAGGGATTTCCATGTAATGTATTGCCCTTTTTGCAGTGGTGTGCCACTGGTAATGGTGTGCGTGTGTATATATATATATGCCGCAACCCTGCCAGTGGCACCCAGGTTCATATTGTGTTTTTTCAGAAATGTTTTTTGTGCAGAACTATACGTTGTATTTGGCATATATTGCTTTTAATCTATATAGGGAGGAAGGGATGCCTCCATTTTGGTTTCCTGCACCCTCACCCACTTTCACAGGCTGTTATATGAGTGCAGCTTGCAAGGTTGGTGTGTTTTTTTATTTCTTTCTGGATAATGGAGGTCGGTTGACCCAATGAGAGGCCTGAATTTGGCTCTATTGAGAGGTAAAGATACTACAAACCATCCGACCTGAGATCACGTTGTAAGTTCGTGGGTGGTTTTAAGCATTTTTTGTTCAAAAACATGTGAACTGAGAATCTCAAAGTTTTTTTCTCTATGAATAAGGTCGCACAGTTGACCGAAATGTCTCAAAAAGGGTCAAATTTCATCTCTACTATATTTATCACTTCTCTTTGTGTGGAATGTAATGCATTGTACTATATACATGTGATTACATTGCAACATATACATGTAAAAATACTTCACCATATAAATACACCTTTTGAAGCATAATGACTTCTTGTGTGGTGTGGATTTATACCATAATACTATTTGTATACCGGGTTGCACTACCCTTCCCATAAGCACCAATCTAACCGTGTGCGGTTCATTTTAAAGCGATAAAATTCAACTTATTAAGAGAAAATAAGGCAAGAAAATGGTTAAAATAATTGGTGCGAGAAAATGTTATCGCGTTCAACCCAGCGTGTACTAATGGAAATGAAAATGAGCCTGGTAAGAGGGGGCATGGGGCCCAGTCAGGAACTGCTTAATTAAGCCTTCTTTTACAGGGGCTTAGAGTGAAGATTAATCATTGTACTGCAAACAATCTGCAACTTTCTGATATGCTTGCAGTTGTAACTGCTTGCCATTTTAAAGAACCCTGTTTGCTGTCAGTGAATCAAATCTCGTGCAGGTCTACTTTACCCTATATATATATTACTCTACATATTATATAGGTAAGACTATTAGACCCTTATACGAACATATTACTTCCCTTAAGACGGGGGAAGGGTGCACTGTGATTTATACAACATACGAGATTTCGTCATGATAATAATGTTAGTGATTTAAAATTCGCGGGTCTTCGGCGTATTTTCTCACCAAAAAATGGCAACGATCGACATGAACGCTTGTTGCGTTGTGAAGCCGAATGGATACTGCGCACAAATGCGCTAGGTCCTCTGAACGATCAAAATGATCTGTCTTTTTATCATTTATTATTTGCATTGTATTTTGTATGCGTTCTTAATTCTGATCGACAGTTTTGGGGGTATATAGGAACGTAATTACGTCAACCTCCAGAGGGCTGTGAAGATGCGTCGTGTGACGTGAAACGTCCGTCAGCTGTATCGTGTCTCTGTTCTACCTACCACCCCTGTTTGTGCTGGATTTTTAAGTGAAATAAATGTGTCAACATTTATGGTGAGTGCCGTGAACGCTTTATTTCTTCAAACCAAGGTCTACGTAAAGTTTACTTTCACTCATTCACTGAGCACCACAGAGACGCTTGATGATAAGTGTATTGCATTGTCGGCATTAAGACGGCTGAAGATACTGGCGTCTTCGGTAGTGCCGTTCATTTAAAGGGAACCTGTCACATAGGTTATGCTCCTCTTACTGAGGGCAACACAAGTTAGTGTCAGACCTGCTGTTTCCAGCACTGTGTTCCTTATTCTGTAAGATGCTGCAGTTTTAGAGCATTTAATGCTCAAATCTTATTCATGAGCAGGTGTTATCCCCGCCCACCAAAGGCTAGCCCCGCCCACTGACAGTTATTCAAATGTTTCTACCTATTCAAAGTAGTAGGTTTATCAGTTGAGGTGGGCGGGGCTAGCCTCCGATTGGCCGGGTTTGAAAAAAACTGACTCTTTGAAGAACTCTTTGAATGACTCTTTTCTGGCTGAAAACTGCAGATTTGAGCATTAAATACACGAAAACTACAGCATCTTACAGAATAAGGGGCACAGTGCTGGAAACAGCAGGTCTGACACTAGCTTGTTTTGTCCTCAGCAATGGGGGCATAATCTATGTGACAGGTTCCCTTTAACTCTTTGTATCCTGGACTACTTTACCCTACAGCTGGACACCAGTCTGACACATTGCAGTAAAGCTACAGGACAGGAGAGAAATTTGTTCTGATGACTTATGGTACATTGATAAGACATAATATAGAAACCACTGAGAGGGGAAAAGCACAATATCGATCATATAATATGAATGATAAGTTCCGATGTGGATTCTTTTCCAGTTGTTTTTTTGCTCTGTGTGACCATTATTTTATTGTAAATGTTGTGCTGTTATGTGTGCTGGTAACATAGAAGGACACCTACAAGTAATTGTATTCCATCTCCTTTCCTCCAGCTATCATGGTGAGACATTGGTTATATAGTGAGGTCAATAGCCACTTGGCAGCTCATGCTACTGGCGACACTTTGGTCTTGAGGGTTCCAGATTTGTGAACCCCAGCAAGAAAAGAACTGCACAACCAGGGACTGACAGTGCTTTGATGTAGCTGCCATTGAATGGTGGGAAGAATTACCATGCAGTCATAAAGACATGGCAGAGTTCATCTTTTCAGAAAAAAGAAAGGAGAAATTCAGAACGCAGGAGAACAGAGATAATAGCTTTATCAAAATCAGGGGAAGAACCATCATGCTGCCTTACATGACGTTCTCTTAAGACTCGTGGCTCTGTCTCCTGCAGATATGAAATTGCTAAAGACGTGTTTTACTTACATTCCTGTCTCTCTGGACTGTTTCCTTTAGGCACACAAATCTGGAGAGCATTGCACCCTGGAAGGGTGAACAATAGCGGCCATTGTGAGTCTGGCACAGCAGAAGACAAAAGGCCCACCCAGGGTTGGGATAAGGCATATTGGTGCCCTAGGCAAAAAGGGCAATTGCCACCCTTCCTCTCCCTATGGAAAAGTCATCTACCAATTCAGCTGGAGGAAATGAAAACAAAAACATCATGGTGTCATGGTTTTTTGGAGGTATGGTACAAATGTAGAATTCACAATTAGTTTGTGAGCCCCAATGGGGACAGGGTCCAATGTGAATGATGATAATATCTATACAGCGCCATGGTGTATAAAGGCACTACAGGGCCGGAACTACAAGGGAAGCAGACGTAGCAGCTGCCACGGGGTGCGGGACAGTAGGGGGCCCGGGCCTTTGGGGCAGCTGCTCCCACATCTCCTCCCTTGGTAGTTGCTGCTCCTGCGCCCGCCGACAGTAAACATAACAGTTCGCTGCCGGTGGAGCTGCGGGGCCCGGCCAGAGCCATATCTATCACTAGGGCAGTGCCCTGCAGGGGGCGACACCCAGTAGAAGAAATAGGCGGCAGATTTAAAAAAAAAAAAAAGTCTCGGCTCCCGTTCAGAGGGACGCTGTAATATGCTGCTGTATGGGGCAGTGTGACGAAAACAGCCTAGTCCGCCGGCCCACTGGAGGGACGGCGGCCTGACTTGGGGTGTATCTCGACGTTGCGCCGCCCTCTAGGGGGTGCACAAGGTCAGCCAGATACGGTTCCACTGTTAACCCCTGCCCACGCTGGCACAGGGAGACCAACAATGCTGCCACCAGTTCTCTCGTTTAGTTATAAGACCGGTCCGTTACCGACTTATAGCAGGGTCAGGAACCAACCCTTGGGTAGCTATATACTATAGACCGAGGATTAGGTGTGTGAGGCCGTTGATCAAGACAGACTAACTCAGATTAAAGTTTATAGATTTAATTAGCCTTGAAGGGCACACTAGACAGGTAATATGTACAAGATGGATAATAATATACAGGTAAGAGAGAGGTGCAAATACAATTATGGGTTACAGACAAAAGGCAGTTAAAATAGTCAAGTTACCTTTGTTGCTTGGTGCTCGGCTCGCATAGGGGGGCATATGTGGCCTGGCTGCTGCGTGTGGATGCTCCTGGACCTGCTCTCAGGTACCCCCCTTCTTGGATCAACGGAAGAGCCAAACCTGGCTCTGGCTTATATCTGTGAGGGGACAACCCATGTGGCAGCCCCCTACACACCCCTGGGACGGTCTATGAACTCCTCCCACTCAGGTCAGGCAGTTTCTGATACAAACCCAAAAATGGACTATAACTCGGCAGGGCCTTGGCACAGAACCGAGCCGGTGGTACCATCAGAACCAGCTGGAGCTACCCGACGCCTGGATATGAGACACGCCTATCTTATGGACCCCGTAGGTCCGGTTCTGGATATCTCAGTCCCCATGCGTCCTGGAAACCTGGAAATAGGGTGTGTGCGTGCTGGGAGTTCCATATTATGCGATATGAACTCGCCATGCACCAGTTATGAGCTGGTCGTCTATAAATTGATATGAAATATCGGAGACGACCCGACTGGATTGGATTGATTGCAGTCTTTGAAGCTGGAGAGCTGGAGCTAGCATTTGTTCAGTGCTAATTAAGGGAAAGGAGAGTTCTTTTCAGGTGCCCCTGTATCCTGCTGTGCCAACTTCCTATGGAGAGCATTTACAATGGGCTTGATTACTATGTAAATTGAGCTTGTCCTGTGCTGGGGCAGCTGTGATCTGACTGATTAGATAAGGTTGGGGGAGAGAACTTCATTGGGAGATGAAGTAAAGTGAATTCTACCTCACAGGCAATAATCAGAGCTCCTGCAGCGCAGCCCCCCTCCTGCACACAGCTCTCCGGACTGAAGTCTCAGCGGACCTCAGTGAAGACATCGGGTCAGAGAGGAGGGCCCTCCCCCCTCCTCTATGACCTGCTATTTATCAACACCATCCTGAGAAGTGCATGGTGATCAGGTAAGTTTTTTGTGTATGTATATGTGGGTACATGGGTGTGTACGTGTCTGCATATGTGTACATGGGTGTGTATGTGTCTGCATGTGTGTACATGGGTGTGTATGTGTCTGCATGTGTGTACATGGGTGTGTACGTGTCTGCATGTGTGTACACGAGTGTGTTTACATGGGTGTCTGGCGTGTGCGGGCTGTGACCTGCGTGTGCGGGATGTGACCTTTGTTTGCGGGATGTGACCTGCGTGTGCGGGATGTGTCTGTCTGGCGTGTGTGAGATGTGTCTGTCTGGCGTGTGTGGGATGTGTCTGTCTGGCATGTGCGGAATGTGTCTGTCTGGCGTGTGCGGGATTTGTCTGTCTGGCGTGTGCGGGATGTGTCCGGCATGTGCAGGATGTGACGTGACCGGCGTGTGCGGAAAGTATCTGGTGTACACTATTTTTCCGTTATTCTTGACAGAACATGTGATTATTTTTTTTATTTTTTTTTTATGGACCGGCTTGGGGGGTGGTTCATTGAAAAGTTTGCTGTGGGGCCCTGCCATTTCTAGTTACGCCCCTGCGGCACTATACAAATGAATAAAATAAATACAACAACACGTTATCCTTATTCTGCAGATCAGGACAATTCAGAAGACCTTTTTATTTGCTTTGCACCCTCATTTTCTGAGACCAATTACTTTTTATGTTTTTCAGTCTACTGACTTGTGTGAGCGCTTTCCTTTCGTTTTTCCTTGAAGTGGGGATGTAGCATTACATGGCTGTCATTAATTTGAATGGCTTGGTATCAGTGTAATTGTTACTTGACAGAAAAGATAACTCAAGAACTTTTACTTAGTGGTGATCGTCTGAATTTAGGGAAAATACTCTTTAATGTGAGCTACATTTAAATAATATAAATGGCTTCACTTGTCCAAGCCAGGATGTAAGCAGATCTTGTAGCTCACCAAGCCAGCCACAGAATTAATAGATCTGTATAGGACTAAGCCAGGAAGGAAAAGTTCTGCAAGGCAGATTGAGAATATCAGGTCCGTACACACAGCATTCTTTATAGGGATTTCATACAGATTATGGAGAAAAAAAAAATTATTTAGACATTGAGTTGTATTAAAAATATGGCGGCACCAGAGAAAAATAGCTCAGTGCTACATGCCTGGTGACATAATTAGAGATGGGCGCATCGATTCTAACAAAGTGGAATTCGTTTAGAATTTCAGGGAAACTTCGGTTCTGCACAAAGCCAAAGTTTATGGTGATTCGCGGGAATGAAGCGTCTTTTTTTTTTGTAAAATGGCTGCAAGCACATTTTGTGACACGGGGCAGAGAACTCTGGGAGGAAGAAAGGAACACCCTCAATGACATGTGCAGACATAAAGCCAATCAGTGACTGGCGGGCTTCTGTGACGTCACAGCACTATAAATACGGAAGCCATCTTAAATCCTCACACTACTCACTGTGTGTCCTGTGTTAAACATCTTGCTGCTGCTGCACTATATTGAACTTATTATAAAACAAACTCGTTTTATCAGCGACTGGGGGGAAAGACCATCACAAGTGTATGTCATTTGCACACTTGTTATTTAATTAGCGTTATTATTTTGTTTTAGTTTGTGGGGTATTCTCCCTAAAGTCCAAAGGGGGGGTGTACTTCTGTCCCATATATGGGCCCCAATTAAATTTTGGTTATTCTGTAGGGTATTTAAAAACCCAAGGCTTAAAATTTTAAACCCTTGATTTTTGGGTTAATTTGCACTAAAAAACAGGGTTTTTATTTGTCCCATATACGCCTAATTTACATCTGATTTTTCTGTACGGTATTTCATACCCAAGGCTTAATTTAACTTCTTGTTTGTGGGGTAATTTGGACTTAAATACAGGGTGTCTGTATTTTTTGGTCCCATATACACCTAATTTACATTTGGTTTTTCTGTATAATATTTCATTCAGAAGGCTTAATTTAACTTCTTGATTATGGGGTAATTTGGACTAAAATACAGGGTGTCTGTATTTTTTGGTCCTATATACGCCTCAATATCATCTGGTTGTTCTTTACGATATTTCATACACAAGGCTTAATTTAACCTCTTGATTGTGCGGTAATTTGGACTAAAATACAGGGTGTCTGTATTTTTTGGTCCTATATACGCCTAATTTACATCTGGTTTTTCTATAGGGTTTTTCATACCAAACGCTTAATTTCATTTTTGATCAAACAGTATGTCAGACAGAGGGTGGCAGGCCCTTCCCATGCAATTGGCAGTGGCACAAACGTTGCAGCAGGGGTCACTTGGTGAGGCCAGAACTGCCAGTGTCATCTAGCGGCCGTGTGTTGTTCAGCAACCCAATGGTTCTTGATTGGTTGACTAGGCCATCCACTTCCTCCCAGATGACATCTGACAACCCCAGCCAAAACATCAGACACAACCCTTAGTTGGCGCGGCCCTCACCTGTCCTCAACCCGCCTCTGTCCCATCCGGTTCCCTCAGCCAGAGAACTACTATGTTGTCTGGGCTCAGTGCCACTGTACAGCGAGGACGAACAATTTGAGGAGGGCAGTCAGCAGCTACTTGGCTGCGAAGAGGTGGGGCAGACATCCCCTGCTTCCTGCAGTAGGCGGCAAAGTATAGATGTGGAGAGTGGCATGGGAGGTCATGTCGTGAGGGGTCAGCCTCTAGATACCAAGACCGGTGATGAGGACAGCAGTGACGATCAAACACCAATCGATGATGATGTTGCCGATCGCACTTGGGAGCAGGGTGGAGCAAAAGCTTCATCATCATCGTGGGGAGAAGAGGGTGTCAGCTTGCGTGTCAGGCAGCGGCGAAGCCAGCAAGTGGGTCGTGTGGCCGTGAGTCAGCAGGATAGCAGCAGTTCGAGGTCGGGAGCCAAACTGCTACGGGGTAGAAAACCCGCTTCGCAGGTCCAAGAACGTAGCGGCACAGGGGCTCAGCGAGGCAGCGGCGGAAGTAGTCAGTAAAATCAGCTTCTCGACGGTGTGGCAGTTCTTTGGTAAGACATCGGAGGAGCCGAATATGGGTATATGTAGAATCTGTGGGCAGAAAGTGAAGTGTGGCCATGGAGCTAACGTTGGCACCACGGCCCTGCATCAACACATGCAACGTCAACATCCAGTGGCCTGGGAGAAACGTGTCTCAGATGTGGTGGTCCATCCTGCCGCCGCAGCAACAGCAGCAGCACCCAGTGGCACGCATGCCATTTCAGCCAGTCAAGGCCCACCACCTCTGCAGAAGGGAGCTGTTTGTCTTTGCTATCATCTCCCGGGACAGCTGCTCCTCGCCACTCATGGCGCAAGCAGTCGTTCAACGAGGCGATTGCCAAGAAACAACAGTATTGGGCCAAAACCCTTCTAAGGTGCAGAAGCTTGCCGTGCTCCTGTCCAAGTTGTTGGTACTGCAGTCCCTCCTTTCCAAGTGGTGGACTCTGCACCATTCAGAGAACTAATGGCTTGTGCCGAGCCAGGGTGGAGAGTCCCAAGCCATAATTTCTTTTCGAAAAAGACAGTACCAGCCCTGCACAAATATATAGAACAGAAGGTGGGCCAGTCATTGAGACTATCCGTGTCTTCCAAGGTGCAAAGCAGCGCGGACGTGTGGAGCTGTAACTACGGTCAGGGACAGTACATGTCCTTTACAGCCCACTGGGTGAATGTGCTTCCTGCCCAGCCACACCAACAACTTGGACAGGAGACGCTGCTTTCTCCTCCACGTTGTCAAACTGCTACTCCTGCGCCAATGTCCACCTCCTCCTCCACCACCACCTCAGCCTCCAGTCCTGCTCCATCATACCACATGTGCAGGGCACAGCGGTGTCAGTCAGGTCTACACCTGGTTTTCCTCGGTGAACGAAGTCACACAGGGGAGGAACTGCTCCGCGTCATGCAACAAGAAATCGATGTGTGCCTTTCTCCGCGACAACTGCAAATCGGAACCATGGTGACAGACAATGGTAGGAACATGGTGTCCGCGCTGCACTAAAAATGGCCAGGAAACTGTGCATGCACTTCATCCATTCCTACAAAGCCAAGCACACCCTCCTTGATTTGCAGCGGCAGAACGCCCTACCCCAACATAGGCTGATTTGCGATGTTTCCACACGTTGGAAATCCAGCCTCCATATGTTAGACCAACTGTATGAACAGAGAAAGGCCATTAACAATTTTTTGATGATCCAAGCGGACAGGAGTACTCCCCTGTGTAATTTTGATGTCAGTCAATGGCAACTCATGCGGGATACCTGCCGTTTGCTCAGGCCCTTTGAGGAGGTCACATTATTTGTCAGTCGCCACGACTACGGGATGAATAACGTCATTCCACTGCTTTATGTCCTGGAATAGATGCTGCAAAATCTGTCTTGTCAGGGTACCGGAGACGTGGCAACTACATCTCACGGCCACGTGAGTCCGGTGGGGGATGAATTGGAGGACATTGGAGCACAAGCAGTGTATGACAAAATGAGTGGTTTTTCTACTCAGGTAACAGGAGAGGAGGAGCAGGAGCATCTGGAGGAGGTGGAGGGAGATGAGGAAGACGAGATAGATGACCCAGACACACCGTGGCAATATACAGTGGAGATGGAGGCAGGGAGTCCCTCAGAGTCACTTGCGCAGATGGCCCGCAGCATGCTGATTTGCCTGGCTAGTGACAGCCGAATAGTCACCATCCGGCAGAGGGATGACTCTTGGCTTTCCACCCTCTTGGACCCTCGAGGTGCCTTTTTTCCACCTGCCGAGAGGGAGGAGAAACTTGTGCACTATAGAGAAATCCTGTGTAGTCAGTTGGCCGCTGCCTATGTGCGCCATCATCCATCCTCTGGCAGGTCTGACTGGGGGGTTCCTCATCGCTCACGTACCACTGCCATGGCTGCTGTGGAGAGGTGGAGGGGTAGGAGCAGTAGCAGCTCCATCAGCAGCAGCCCAAGTCTGGAGTCGTTGATGAGCAGCTTCCGTCACCCGCCTAGTGAGGAGAGTACTCACAAACAGCAGCAACATAACCTGGAGCAGGCCCTGAACCAGTAAGTGGTGGCCTACTTGGACAGCAATCTGCCATCCCAGGTAGAAGATCCACTGGATTCCTGGGCAGCCAAACTTGATGTGTGGCTGCAACTTGCTGAGTTTGCACTGGAGAAGCTGTCCTGCCCAGCCAGTAGTGTGGCATCAGAGCGGGTGTTCAGTGCAGCTTCCCCCCTTTGTCATTGTGCCACACTGTGGCCTACTCATGTTGCTGCCACCTCCACACACTGTGATTGTGCCACTCTGTGGCCTACTGATGTTGCTGTCACCTCCACACTCTGTCATTGTGCCACTCTGTGGGCTATTGATGTTGCTGCCTCCTTCTCAACCTGTCATTGTGCCACTCTCACAATCAGGATCAGGATTGTCTGGTGATTAGCTAGCCAAAAGCAGGAGTGGATACAGAACACAGAAGGCATGCAAATATCGCATTTACTGGTAATCTCTGTTTTGGATCAACTCCTGTTTGTTTTTGGCTTTAGCAATGCTGATGGATTATTGACCAATTGAAAGCGGGGCATGACGATGAAAGGAAGGGCAATATGATCAGTGACATCAACGCAAAATTACTGCCGACACCCTCTCCACTCTTTCGGGGGGCTCTACATGTATCAGCGTTTAACAGAACAGGTTCTGTCATAATCTGTGGAATCATCTGATGTAAAAGGAGTGCGCTCTTTGACGCTATTGTAGGATCTTGGCCCTCAGCTCGGTTCTTTCCAGCTGGCGCTTACATGACCTTGTCAGGCGGCGTTCCCGCTTCACTTATTTGGTCAGTTATGCCACTGTAACGGCCCAGAGAGGTGAAGTGTGAAGCGATTTTAAGAGCGGTGGCTGTCATGTGCATGTCATACTAAAACACAGCATTGTATGAAGACCAAACCACGCTCCCTATGCATATTTGATCATGGCACAACATTCTACAACATCCTACAGGCTCTCTGTAGCCAGGAAATGGCTGTGGTTTTACGCGATTCGCAGCAAATAAATTAGGGTCGAAAAGAATTTTGCCGAAAAATTCGGCGAACTCGGCGAATCGAATTTTTGAGAAATATCTCTAGATATAATGTATTATCAGGGAAGTAGGTAGAGGGCTGGCAGGGCATGCTTTCCAGGTGCTAAATACAGTTCCTCAAAAATAAGCTACACCATGATCATCGTAATCTAGCTAATACCACCATATACCACTCATAGGAGCCTAAAAACAAAATATAGCTTCAAATACGAATGTTGTACATAAATTTGCACTTTTGATTGAAATCAATGTCAAATTCAAAACAAATCTAAGCGATTTGATTATAGATGGCCTGAACAGAGATTTAGTGAAGATGGACAAACAATTACCTCAGACACTAAACCTTAGTTGGGTTATAGTTTTTATGGGGTTTTAGGGGTTAACTTACCCTTCCTTGCTCCTGGTGGGACACCCCTTCTGGTACGATGTCTAGTCTAAAGTCACTTATGGTTACCATAAGATAGACTGGACATTACATCAGAAATTAACCCCTAAAACTCTATCAATAACACTAATCCAAGCTTAATGTTAGGGATAGGGTTAAAACAAAAATTTGGGTTTGGACAAGTCTTGTTAAAGGAATTAGCCAATGAGAAAAACATGATAGTTACTTATTTGCCTCTCACCGTTACCTGTCTGGAACTTCCGGCGCTCCACTCCTCTTAACTTCCGGGTTCTCGTTCCAACACGCTCATGCTCCATTATAGGTAAATGGAGCACTCGGGTCTCCTTTGTGTCAGGAACAGAACCTGGAATTCAAGAGGAGCCAATTGCTGGGAGTTTTTGGATCAGCAGCAGTAGTTTTTGACCACCTTGGCCCCAATGTCTATATAAATAAATAGCCAGTAACGTTGTTTTTTCCACCATCTCCTGATGACAAAGGTCATCTACCTTCCTGCCTTCTGGGTGTCTTCTGCACCCCTTGTCACTGACGAGCACCAGTCTATCCATCAGGGGTACCATCAGGGCTGTATTGGCAGTGCTCCTATCATAGCCTCTGATCAAATTTTATAAAAGAGTGGCCTGTTGATACAGTGCAAGATAAGAATTGGTAATGGGGGGAGGAGGGGGCACAGATGCCTCAGCTGTAAAATTACTTATGATTGCACTGCTATTGCTGACTGAGGACCTGAAGCAATTCCTCTCTTCAGTAACCAGGACCTGGCAATGCATTATTGCCACCCTCCTCTGATGGTCTGCAGTTTGTGGGCAATAACTTACTTCACTTCTGCACTTTAAGTTAATCTACGTATTAGGGCCACAAGGATCATCTTGGGATACCTTCTACAATAAATGACATACATTGCCCTGACAAAAGTATTCGACCCCCTTGAACTTTTCACCATTTGCCACATTTTCAGGCTTCAAAAACATAAGATATAAATTTTTTTATTTTTTAAAGAAACACAACAATTGGTACACAATTGTGAAGTGGAACAAAATTTAATTGGGATATTTTAAACTTATGAAAAAAACCCCCAAAAAACTGAAAAGTGGGGCATGCAATATTAATCTGCCACGCCTTTACTTATCAGTGCTGCTAACTCACTCAGAAGTTCAGTTATGAACTCAGAAATGATCCAATGTTGACCAAAATGACTGATGATAAATATAAATCCATCTGAGGAGTAATCAAGTCTCACACAAAGGGGGGGGGGGTTTAAATGCAACTCTAGCTCTGAGAAAGTCTCAGGGTTCTGTTTTAAACGCAGAAACTTCATGAAAGACCCAAGGAACACACCAGTGCAGGTCCTGATTACTGTTGAGGAGAAGTTTAAAAATCCGGAATTTGGATACAAAATATGTCCCAAACTTAAACACAGGAGACTGTGCAAGCGTCCATATTAGAAATAAAAAGGATAGTATCAGACCCACTGCAAATCTACCCAAGACCCGGCTGACCCTCTAAACTTTCATCTCAAACAAGGAGAAGACTGATCGGAGATGCAGCCAAGAGGCCCAAGATCACTCTGGATGAAACTGCAGAGATCTACTGCTGAGGTGTGAGAGTCTGTCCATATGACAACAATCAGTCGTACAACTGGCACAAATCTGCCCAGTATGGAAGAGTGGCAAGAAGAAAGCCCCAATTCTCAAAGAATCCATTAAAAAGTCTCGTTACAGTTTGCCACAAGCCGTCTGGTGAGACACCAAACATTGATGGAAGAAGGGGCTCACGTCAATGAATCCAAAATCAACTTTTTGTCCACAATGCCAAAACGATATGTATTGGCGTAAAGGCAACACAGCTTCATCACTCCTGAACAACCGCCAACCCCAGCAGTCACACATGGTGGTGAGCAGCATCATGGTTTTGGGCCTGCTTGTCTTCAGCAGGGACAGGGAAGGAAGGTTAAAATTGATGGCAAGATGGAGAGAGCCCAATACAGGACCTTTCTGAAGAAACACCTGTGTGGCTTTCTGCAAAAGACCTGAACTGGGACGGAGATTTATCTCAACTAAGACAATGATCCCAAACATAAAGCAAAATCTACAAGGTAAGGTTCACAAAATAACCAGTCTCCAGGTGTTAGAACGGCCAAGTCACTGTCGCAGACCTGAACCCAATCGATAATCTGTGGAAAGAGCTGAAAAGTCTTCACAAACACTCTCCATCCACACCTCAGCTCGTAGATCTGCAGCTGTTTTCCAAGGAAGAATGGCAAGAATTCAGACTCCTCGATGTGCAACATGATAGAGAGCTACCCATACGACTTGCATCTGAAATCGCAGTCAAAAGGTGGCCTACAAAAGTATTATCTTAAGGGACGAATAACCTGCACGCCCCACTTTCAGTTGTTTTTTTTTTATTTAACAAAAAATTAAAATATCACAATAATTTCGTTCCACTTCACAATTGGTGATCCCACTTGTTGATTCTTCACAAAAAATTTAAATTTATATCTTATGTTGAAGCCTGAAGAAGTGCAAAAGGTTGAAAAGTTCAAGGGAGTCCCGGAATACCTTTCGCAAGGCACTGTATATGCTGGCTTGGACATACATATGATTTCTGTAACAATAAAGTCACATAATATTTAATTCACATTTTTCATCTGATTTGAAGCACTGTGCAAAAAAAATTGTTGAAAAAAATGTTTAAAATAATCCATGGCCAGAATCAATACAACTGTGACTAAGTGTAATAATCCAAAATGTCACATTCTGTGTAATGCCTCTGGGTTCACTTTCATTAACAGGCTTTCCAAGGCCAGGCTGACTTTTCATTGACTGAGGTTTTGCAGTGGCTGAGATCACAGCTTATCCTGCTAGAACTTCTGCTAATGCCAAATTGTGAATCATAGTACAAGGCTATGGCACTGGCATTCTCAGGGTATGTTCACATGGTGACACAAAGTATGCTCCATGTTTGGATGAGTTTTTGCTCGGATCAAGAACTGACATGACAATTCTTTGCATGGATCCAAAAAACACATCACAAAGATATAAACATGCATCAGTGTTCTCTCATCTGAACAGCGATGCGTGTTTTACATTGAAAGTAATGTAAATCACACTGCACATTGTTAGATGCGTGTATGGGTCTGAAACACGGATCCAAATATGCATCTAAAAACGTATGCAAAAACGTTGTGTGAATACACTTCCTAAGGAAAAGCACGACAGTCACCATCACCTCAATCTCCCCAGGAACTATGGTTTATGTTTAAATGAACTGAGGATAATAGACCTGTTAGGTATGTTCACACGGCTTATTTTGCGCCCCATACTTACGGTAACCATCTCTTAACTTTAGCATACAAATGTCCAGCTGTTGAGTGTTTCAGTGCTTCTTGCACAACTTGCTGATCTCCGTATGATCCCTGAATGGCCCAATACATTTTGGGGATCAGTCTGAATTGAAATTTAATCAGTCCTCCTCATGCTGTTCCTAGTTTGACATCACGAGACCAAGACAACACCTTATAATTGATCAACAGTACCTTGCCATTGCTTCAAGGATGTATGTTTCCAGAGGGGGGAGGACGGGGAAGTGGCCACTGAGCTTAGAGTGTCAACAGAGTGTCATCAGCAGTTGGTACCAGAGATACAGAGAGGACAGGAGAGTCCACAGAAATCAAAGAAGTGGACGTTCTTAGGCACCATCACACACTGATACCGCTTGACATTATCAAACAAAGCCCTGTGGGAACCGGTGATGAATGCATTACAACTCCAGGCACGTTTAAGGAAGGCGAGAGACACTCAAGAGTCACGTCAGACCATTCGTAACTGTTTACATCAGCAAAATTCTAGGTTTATCCTGAATTTCAACCAAAATCCAAATATCTCTAACTTTTTGTGAGTAATGTATGTTGAAACCATAAGTCTATGGAACACTGGTAGTTGGCTCTGAAGCCCTAAAATGTCAAACTGGAAGAAATAAAAATCAAAATAGAAAATAATAAAAATGGAAAAATTACAAATAAAGCAAGTCAGTGAGAAAATAGCAAACCAAAGCTGGTTGATCTTTTCTAGGATTTTTTTTATGTAGGTGTACCTGCACTTTAAAAAATCTTTAGACCTGTCATAGTGATGTGTCAGGAATTTTGATAGATAAGTGCTCTGATGCTTGGACCCTCATCAACCACTAAAAATTAATGGACGGTGTCTTTCCCTGCTAGCTGGTAATGTTCTCATGGACTTTCTATAAGCCTGTTATCACCTAGCAAGACGAGGCAGCACTCAGCAAAGGCCCCACTCACATCAAGCTTGGGCCATCTGTCACTTTTTAGGATCCTGTGAGCCACAACTACAGCCAATCAGCAGCTGCAATGGAGACGTCCTTGTGGGACAATAGAAGGAAGATAACAGAAGACTAGGGAGACTTGGTGCTGGAATAGTAGTGCTGGGAAGGTGAGTATAGCTTTATTTATCTTTTATTGGGCCACCTGGAACTTCCTATTACTTTTTACAGGAACCAGACAACACCTTTAAATCTGCAATATTTTTTATGCATTATTTTCTTACTGCCATTATTAAGATTAAGGATTTATGCAGCTCAAGCATCTCCCACGTAGTATAAGTTCCTATCTTGCACCATACCATACACCAGCGGGCCCCCTGTTTTTTTTAATTTGATCAAGACCGCAGACAGTAGTATTGCCAATCCTGCCCTGATGCTTCCCAATCTTGCCCTGATGCTTTAGCGTATGTCTACATGACATTTTTTCGCCGCCCTAACCTACCCTGACTACGACTTGCCTTAAGATTTTGTACAACGCTACACCTCGGCTGCCACCTCAATCCCATGCCATCGCTTGCGGTGGTCCAGTGGATCCACTACTGCTGATCGTGAAAGAGACAATCACATTTGCCAAAAAGTCAATTTGTAATATTTGTCATCTGTTAGATCTGTCCGTAGTCAACTTTTCTTTTTTTGTAATGTGGAAGTGTCTACAAATAACAGATTATCCACAAATCCGTATACTATAAGAACTTACAGAGTGGGCTATGGAGTGCATAAGTGGTTGGCAAGTAAAAATTACCTATAGTCCCCAAAAAGTAGTAAAAACAGAGGATAAGTCCTCACTGCTCCTTTTCACAGAAGAATAAGACATTTACTTAACTTCTTTCTAATAGCTGGTCATAATAATATGGCAGCCATGGATACCAATTGGCACCCCGAGATCTTGCTGTGGGGGTGCTGATCAGAGTAACAAACGATGCGCAGGGTTAAGCAGCAGGAAATGGAGTTGACTACGTTCCCTGCTGTTTGCAGCTGACAATCTCTGCTATTAGCAGCTGACACCAGCCTCCTATGTAATGAACTTTCAGAGTAAGAATGCTACATAGGACCTTACTTGGACAGTAGATGTAGCATACCCAGGGGTGTATCTAGAAATGGCAGAGCCCCATAGCCACCAATCCTAAACAAAAATAAAATAAACCTTATGTTCCAATCAAGGATGACCAGAAGAAAATATTGTTTACATCACATGAGCCACTATCCCTACACTTAGCTCCACACACACGTCGGCCACATCCCGAACACCACCCAACTCACAATCTAGGTCACATCTGCACACGCCAAGCACACTCTTATCCTTGCACCACTATCCAGCCACTCTAAATCACATTCCTGTCACTTCATCCTGCACACAGACCAAATCACTCACAATGCGTCACATTCCGGCCACGTCGGCCACTCACTAAGACCGGTCCACTCCCGCACACGCCAGCCCACTCACACGTCGTCACACATTCCCGCACACATAGATAGATATTTCTGATATTATTGGACTGCGTTCTTTGATTGTTTCAATAGATTTTTTATCTTGCTTTGGAGCATCACCTCTATCCTACACTGAGTACTATTCACTTATGTAAGATAATAACATACATACTAAACAACACACATCTACATAACACACGATATATATTCAAACAGCTACACTACAATTATTACACATATATACAGTCCCGTCCACACACACACTTACCAATATGCAATGCATGCTGTCTTATTCAGGACACAGGGTGGTCTAAGGACGACACATGGCAGTCAGCTTCGCTCTCAGCCAGCAGTGCAGACACCCCTCCTCCATTGTCTCATACCACCTGTGCCTGTGCGGAGACATCGAGGGGGTCCGCAAACAGCACAGAGGAGAGGGAGGAGGGGGCCCGCACACAGTACAGAGGAGAGGGGTGTAGGGAAGGGCTGCAGGGTGAGCAGCTCTTTTAAAATACTTTTAATACCACTCTATGAGCTGTGAGTGTGACCGGGCTGGCCCCCAGTGACCCCTGTATAGTATGTTATGCCCAGGGTCCGGGCCAGCAGTAAAAATCAAGTTCACATTTGCTGCCTGCCGGACCCCCAGGGAGTGCGGGCCCCATAGCAGTCGCTATGCCTGCTTTGGCAGTAGTTCCGCCATTGGACATACCCATACGTCCTGTGTCGATAAAGAGTTAAAGTGACGGGAAGATAAGTCCATACTCACTGTGGTGTTTCTTTATCAGTATGGTTACACTTCTGTATGGTACTGGAGCTTTTCTGCATACTGGTGTGAACTGACTCTTATCTTATGTGCAGTTATGGACTAGCCAAATTACTCCCCCGTTATGAATAGTAGATTTATGAGTGATTGATCATCAGTATTCTGCACCTGGAAAGCTTCTCCCATGTAGCATTGGGACTTTTATTGCCTCCTGCTGGTATATGGATGTTTTGATTGAGACTCTACCTCTAAACCCTTAATGTACGGCCCTATGGAAGTATGCATATGCCGCTGAGATATCTAGTGCAAACTCCTAAGTAGAGTTCCGCACGATCACTGCGGTAAGCGCAGCTGTATATTACGGCTGACATCTCCCCCGCCAGCATTTGGCCCGCTTGACTCTGTGACGATTCAGCTTCCCGGAGGTGGCGATTAAACCTTAATTATCACCGCGCCGCTAGATTCATCGAATAAGTAAGGGAGACACAGGAGGAGTGATCTCCTCCTGCTTCTCTGTCAGCGCCAACAGTCGCATGATTGTGCAGCTGTTGTCTCCTAACAGACACCCTGGAAGCTATAGAATGCCTTCCGGGCTGTGTGTGATGTCACCATGCCCAGCCATGGTCGGGCATGGTGACTGATAGTTGTCATAGAAACCAGTACACAGCAATCTCTGTGTATTGATCTCTATTATAAAAGAGATTTTTCCCTATGGGGAAAATAAAAAAAATTTGAAATTGAAAGAAAAATGTGAAAAAGTAAAAAAAAGTAAAAAAACAGTAAAACACAAACACGAAAAATAAAATAAAAACACGTACACCGCCCTTTTCCCCTTTACAACCAACAAAAAAAGATCAGAAATAAATAAAGTACCCATAATTGGTATCTCCACTTGTACAACGACCCACCCTATAAATCTGTCATGTTAATTAACCCACACGCAGGGGCGGAACTACAGGGGTAGCAGACAAAGCAAGTGCTACGGGGCCCGCACCACTAGGGGGGCCCGGTAGGGCTCCCCCCCCCCCCCAAAAAAAAAAAAGAAAACCTCCCCAAAGGTCACGGGCCCTGTAGCCAAGCAGCTACTGTCATCTGCTACCGCTAGACAGGCGTACCCCCGGCGTTCCTGCCCTGTGTGATTAAATGCGGCTGCAGCTGCCTGTCATAGATCTCCACATACTATAAGTTTACGGGGTGGGTCACAGCAGGTGAGGGAACAAACCTGCGGGTCCTCAGCAAGCTGCAGAGGCAAGTCCTGTCTGTCACGGAACACTGACTGTTCTTGCCTCCGTCTCACTCAACGCCCCCCGGGCTCCTCCTCCGCTCTCTCCGCCAGAGACAGTACGTGCGGATAGAGAGGAGGGGATGAAAGGAAGACGACACCCTAACCACAGCAGCATGCAAAAAAAAAGGATCAGATTCACAGTGCTCACTGGTGTCCTTAGCGAGCAGGTACAGACCATAGTGAAGAAGGGAGTTAACACTTTTCAGGCACTGGCAAGTATAAACATTCACAGCACAGAACTCTCCAGCTCTCATCTGCTACTAGACAGTCCACTACTAAATGAAGAGTCTAGAATTTGGGGGGACGAGGGAGTAAGTGTTGAGTATTATAAACTTGCATATGAACTCCAGTCGGGACTCCAGTGAATGGGTGGGGGATGGTGCTGGGGCGACGGCCCTCTGGCAACCTTCTTGCACTCAACTCTGCACCTCAGACTCCTAGAATTCTCAGGTGCGCGTAATATGGTGGTGACAAGCCTGTATGGTGTCCCTTATAGAGTAGCGCCTAAGCCTGTCCAGCCTGAATGGGGCCCCTATAGAGTACCCAAAGCCCTGCCTACCTGTATGGAGGCCACCTTATAGAGTACTCCTAAGCCCTTACCTAGCCTGTATGGGCCCCTATAAGTACCTAAGCTTCCTACGCTGCTAAAATGGTGCCCCTATACGATTACCCTAAGCCCTACGCTGCCTGTAATTTGGGCCACTCTAAAGAGTACCCTAAGCCCCTGCAACGCATTAAGGGGGCCCCTATAGAGTACTCTAAGCCCTGCCTGCCTGTATGGGGCCCCTATTACGAGTACCCTAAGCCCAGCCAAAATGGGGACCCTATGAGAGTAACCTAAGCCCTACACTTGCCTATATGGTGCCCCTATAAGTACCTACAGTCCTCTGCTGACCTTATGGGGCCCCTATAGATAACCCTAAACCCTGTCTGTTTCTATGGGTGCCCCTGATAGATGTAACCCAAGCCCTTTCTGCCTAACATATATAGCCCGCTAAAGATTGGCCCTAAGCCTGTCTGCCTACTATCTGGCCCTATAATTACCCAAAGCCTGTCTGGCCTACATATATGGCCGCTATAGATTGACCCCTAAGCCCTGTCTGCTAATATATATATGCCCCTATAGATTACCTCGCTAAGCCCTGTCTGTCTGTATATAATATATATATATATATATAATATATATATTATATATATATATATATATATAGCCCCTATATAATACCGGGGAGGAGGTATTGGGGCCCCAGTCCAAAAGTTTGCTTTGGGGCCCAGCTTCTCTAGTGGTTACTGCTCCCTCCCCACACGGTGAATGTCGTAAAAAAAAACAAATAACAATCACGAGCATTGCGATTTATGTTAGATCTCGCAACAATATAAAATGTAATAAAAAAAGTGGATCAAACATATATATAAAGCCAAAGTGTGCCAATTAAACGGTTGGTCCCATCCCGCAAAAAAGTCCTACACAGCTCTGTTTATGGAAAAATAAAAAAGTAGTCTAACAGAAGATAGCTGGATAGCATAATAGTTTACACAATAAAAACATTTCTTTTTATAGCTCTTCAACCATACAAAAAACTATATCATTGTGTTAACGACACACAGAATGATAAACAAACTTTGTCACGGATACTGCATGAAGAGTCACTGGTTACAAATAAAATTACAAAACACTTACTTAGGATTGCGAGTGATATTCCTTACCCTGTCCCCCCCCTTCCAAAAATTGGATTTAAAAGAAATCAAAAATCTCTTTCCCCCAAAAAATGATACCAATAAAAACGTCAAGTTATCCCGCAAAAAACAAGCTGCTACACAGCTCCAAACTATGGCGATGCAAAAAAACGTGTTTTGTTGTAATTGTATCAACCTGCTGAGTAAAACTAGCATGTCATTTATACCGCACAGTGATGGCTGTAAAAAATAAAAATAAAAAACACTACCAGGAATGCTCGTAATTTTGGTTCAACAGTGCCTCACAAAAACCTGTAACTAGGAGGAGTGGGATCCAAGCTGGGGCCAACGCAAGCGATGACAGCTAAAGCCACGCCAGGGAACGGAGTCTAGTAGCCCCCCGGTTTATCACCAGAGCCCAGCCGCAAAGTGCGGGGGACTTGCTGCGTCGTGAGGCCTCTATCCCAGATCGTTACCCCTGACGTGACTTGCATGCGATGGCTTGCCGGGTACAGCGTGGTGCTAAATCGTAATCCGGAGGCGTAGTTCGGGGACAGGCAGAAGGTCAGGGCAGGGGGCCCCCCCCGGTCCAAGAGGTATTCGTTGTCAGAGGCAGGCAGACGGTCAGGCAGGCGGGCAAACAGCGCAAGGTCAGGAAACGTAAGCGAGGCGGACTGGTAACAACGGGAGAATCAAGAAATAAAAACAAACCTTGGAACAATGAAAAAAATCGAACACACCTTAAAACGCGTCCAAAAACACACCAACAGACTGGCAGCCGAGTGGCTAGGGACGCTCCTAAACCATATTATAGGCCACCACGGCCGTCAATTAACCAATTAAAGGCGCGCTTGCTCCTTTAAATCCGGACCAGACCGTCGCTAGCGACAATCCATTAAGTCAGGGATTAGTGCGCAAGGGCCGGGCGTCATAGCTGGAGACAGGAGCGGGGACTGGTAAGTACGGGGTTTCCAGCACTAGAGCAGAAGGACCACGGCTGTGGCAGCCGCAGCACCCGTGCCGGACCCCGTGCGCACAGGGGGACGGCCGCGGCGAGCCGTGCCGCCCCGCCGTGACAGTACCCCCCCCCCTTAGCTCTCCCCCTCTTCCTTTGAAATTTAGCGAGGAGATCAGGGGACAAATTGGTCTCAGGTTCCCATGAACGCTCCTCCGGGCCGAAGCCCTTCCAGTCGATAAGATAGAACCGCTTCCCCCTCACTGTCTTCTCCGCCAGCACCTCCTTGACCTCAAAGATGTTATCAGTGCTAGCAACAGGAGAAGGCGAGACAGGTCTGCGGGAGAAGCGGTTCAGCACCACCGGCTTGAGGAGGGACACGTGAAACGCGTTCGGGATACGTAGAGTCGGGGGCAGGCGAAGCTTATAGGAGACGGGGTTCAGCCGCTGGAGCACCACAAAAGGACCCAGGTATTTGGGGCCCAACTTGTAACTGGGCACCTTAAAACGGACGTACTTTGCGGATAACCAAACCCTATCGCCTGGCTCAAATAGGGGCGGGGGGCCTACGGTACCTGTCAGCCTGACGCTTGGTGCGGGCAGAAGCTCGTAGCAGGGCCTGACGCGTGAGTTGCCAGAGAGCCTGATGTCCTTACTTGGGCATCCACGGCAGGGACAAGAGACGAGGTAGCTAGAGGGAGAGGTGGGCGGGGATGTAACCCAAAGACAACAAAAAAGGGGGAGGCCCCAGCGGATTCAGACTCTAAAGAGTTATAAGAAAACTCTGCCCAGGAGAGAAGATCGGACCAGTTATCCTGACGAGCGGACACAAAGTGCCGCAAGTAGGTGCCCAACACCTGGTTAACCCGTTCTACCTGCCCGTTAGTTTGAGGGTGGTATGCAGATGAAAAATCCAACTGAATCTGCAACTGACAGCACAGGGACCGCCAAAAATTTAGCGACAAACTGGACTCCTCTGTCGGAGACAACATGCAACGGGAGACCGTGCAAGCGGAAAATATGATGGAAAAAATGTTGGGCCAGCTGGGTGGCAGAGGGTAACCCAGGCAGTGGGATAAAGTGAGCCATTTTCGAGAATCGATTGGTCACCACCCATATGACCGTGTTTCCAGATGAAGGTGGAAGATCTGTGACAAGTCCATGGCGACATGGGTCCAAGGTTTTTCCGGCACAGGAAGAGGCTGAAGAAGGCCCGCGGGCTTGAGGCGAGGAACCTTATTTCGGGCACAGGAGGAGCAGGCCAGCACAAAGTCCCTGACGTCTTGAGCAAGAGTGGGCCACCAGTAGTAGCGGGAGACCAGCTGAAGGGACTATGGATTCCTGGACCCGCTGTTCGGAAGAAATGTCCCCCACTTTTAGGATTCTTAGCCGCAAGCAGCGGACGCCCG